>SNQJ01S0075542.1:44517-55206 GCA_010110895.2 Picea sitchensis
TTGGTATATATAGGAGACTAGGAGGTATAATTACAACTAATGGCCTAAAGATGACATAAATAAAATAACATTACTAATCTAATATGGCCAAATTAAGGGGTAATAAATAACATTACTAATATAATATGCCCCAATTAAGGGGTAATGGGCCAATATTAGGGCTTAATAGGTTCGATGGGACATATTTTAGTTAAGTCGAAGTTAACACAAGATCTCATTACTCAAACTCTGCTAGGTAAAGAGATTGGAATTATCATTAATCATGACTAATTCGTACAGGAACCCATCTATGATCAAAGCTATGTATATTTATGCTAAGCGCATATCACTAAGCCACATATTTTCAACTGTGGGGTATAGATCCAACCCCATGACTATATATATATAGTAAGTAAATTTCTTTTCAAGGGACAAATTTAATAGTCTTGCACGCAAGACATAGGAATCTCTTGTTTTAAAGAGAGACTAGTACTATAATTCCTAATTATAGTTTACTGTATAGATGTTTATGTATATAGGTGAGTAGGTTGGAGACTAAAGCGGATTACTAGAATCCTTGGTGAATTAGTTGTATAAGTCTTCTATCCAAAGCTAGTTAGACAGGTTTGGAATGGAATCATGTGGTAGGATGAAATTAAGTTACAACACTGAAAATTATAACAGGAATGATGATTTATTCCCTTTACTGGCAAACATATAATAATGAAACTGGAGATTATTACCCCGTATAATTTTTTTTTTATGTAAAATTTGAGGTACATTACATAAAGATTCTATGTTTGAGTGCTAGGGAGATGTTTCACAGAGAGAGGCTTGCACTGCAGAATGACTAGGAAAGATGGAGAGAGAGATATCAGAATATCACTATTGTAAGTGCAATGCGTAAGCTTGTGACTATTATACAGAATAATAAAGAAGCCAACCATTGTCGACGTAGAAAAAGTTGTGTGAACCATGATAACTACTGTGTTTTCTTTCCTTTTATGTGATTGATCATGGATACTCTCTTGATGTATGTTATACTAGATTTGTCTTCTATGTGATTACTCTGCAACAATTATGAATGTTCCAATAATTAGCTTATGTTGCAATCAATAGTATAATGATAATATATAACTAAATTCACTAAGTAAACAAGGAAGAACAACTAGATAATAACATGCACATAATAGATAAGTAAGAATTAATAGGATGATAACCTCCCATTCCCTCACTACTGCAGAAAACCAATTTCTGTAGCCCCAATAGATGTCTTGGGTGATACTTCACTTGCATGCAGGTGATTTCGAAAGGGCCAGTGTATGAAGGGTTTGTTGGTTAAGATAAATTGAACCTAGGTTATTATTACCACGTGCACCAACAAAATAACAAATTAAAGAACCATTCTAAGATAAACTATGTCGGAATTGTGGCTTTAATTAAACTCTTCCATTTCCTCCATTCTTGAATATGATCGAAAATGTCTATAGCCTTATCGTGTTCAAAGTTGGCCAAAATCCTTGTACCGAAATCATACAAGATGGGGAATTGGAAGTGGTTGAGAAACACCATGGCGAGATCACCAAACCTCATGTACTTGGGACTCTCTAATTCTATGTACCACTTTATGGTACCCCCAATGAGGGTGCATTGGAACAAATGTATTCAGATCGAGTCATAATTAAGCGATTTGTACTATCACCTTAAGTGAAACATCATCATATGATCCTACAGATCCTCTGTTGTATTACTGAGAGGGGGGGTGAATAAGTAATAGAGCAATTTAATCTTTTCTAACCAAATAATGCAAGTATTATATCAATGTAGCATTATAATCCAATAATTGTAGACAAAATAAACAATGAACAAATGAGAAATCATACACATACACAGTACACCAATGTTTTTATGTGGAAACCCAAAGCAAGAGAAAACCACGAAATATTTGTTCTTATATGTCTTTAAAAATTATATTCATTGGAAGCACCAACTTCCTTTGTTTTCCAGTTGCAACTGGAAGGAGGATCCAACCCCCTAGTTTCTTACGCTACAAATTGAGGGAATCTCCAACTACCTAAGTCCCTCTCTACAACCAAAAGGAGGATGCAACCCCCTATGTTCTCTGATTACAACCGGAAGGTGGCTACAACCACATGTCCTTTCCCTGTCAAACCGCCCTGACGTAGAAGTAGAATGATGGAAACAATGTCACACTACTACCATGAGATATACCACTGTAACAACCTGTACCAGTGACCTGCAGCCAACCAACCTCTAAAAACATGTATCAAACAACCTATAATCAACATATACCAGGAATAAGTGCATCAACCATGCACCAACCTATACCTCAACCTGTACCATCAACGAGTGCATCTACCATGCACCAAACTGTACCTCAACTTGTACCATCAATGAGTGCATAAACCATGCACTAACCTATACCTCAACCTATACGATCAACGAGTGGATCAACCATGCACCAAATATGTACCAATAATGCATCAAATACACATAAAATATGACTCATCAAGGTGTACCAACATCATCAACTATACACCTCATGTATGTGCCAACTCATCAACTACTTGTCTCAACCATGTACCCAACATGTACCTCAACCTAAATCCATCATCAATTTTATTATCCAAATCTGATTTATAACTCTGTAATAGACCCGGTGTATATGATCACATACCTGCAAACCTTCCTTAACTTTAACAACAAGAGACTAGCATTTTCATCAAACTTTACTTTACTCTCACATGACTAATTTGCGATTGATCAATAACCCTAACTGGAAATAATCATAACTATGTTCCTATAATGAATAAATATCTAAAAATAGTACACAATGTTCTTCAGTGTATTTTATGCAATTTCTCTAGGTTTCACTACTTGGAACCTCTCAGAAAAGGAGTCATAGAAAAAATGGCATACATTGTTGAATTATGGTTTATTCTAGAGAGCGAACTTGTAGAGAGTTCCCTGCATGGAATATCTGTTGTATTGATATGAAAATTGTACACAGAATACTAAAGACTGTACTCTAACCAATACATTTGGTCTTTTTGAATTTGAATCTCTTATGAATACGTTATGACATTTTTACCCAAAACACTTATTTTAGACTAGTTTTAGGACTAGACACAAACCTTATTTTCCCCAGAGTGTAACTCCAAAAATACATCAACCCACAAGCTGAAATTTTTATCACAACTACTAGGATAAATTTCTGCAATGGCCTCCCAATTTGACGGTATGAATCATTCAAGAAAAAACATTATTGCGAAAATAATGAGATGACCTATAAATAACATACCTTAGAAAGAATCATCAAAATAATTTATCCTCCCTTGAATTTCAGCCTTCTTTACTTCACCTTCGCTCTGAAATTTGGCTTAGATATTCTTTGGTTACCTCAGTCACTTGTAGATATTCAATATTCTCAAGTGTGATTCAAAATGAGAGACCCTTGCCTCTTATTTATACTTGCATGTAGCTTCCTCAAGGGGTTACTTTCTAACTATCTTAACCCACTTTCCTTATTTTAGGGCTAACACACTTCTAACCACTTTCCCACTTAGTAATTTCTCCATTAACTTTATTATTTAAATAATTTCTTTTGTATCCACTTTGAAATATAGTACACTCATCACTTCACTTTATTATTTAAAAAAATTCTTCTTTGCAACCGCTTTGACTACTTTGACCTTTTGGGGCTTCTAGATGACTCATGAGGGTTCTCCAACTTCACATGACCATAAATCTCTAACCGTGAGTTATGTGGCGTTCCACATACCAATGGAAATGAAATGACATGTAATATCCATCTATAATAGTATTTTCTTCAAATGTAGCAAAACTCATACCATTATCCATCAAACAAACTTGGGTCGATAAAACAAACCTTTGTGCTACCAGAATTTCTTCAAGGGTTGACATCAATGACAACCAACCCAATTAATCAACAATCTCCCCCTTTGTCATTGATGGAAACAATCTGATGCAATACTGAATTCTTATCATTCATGCTCCCCCTGTGACCATCACTCCCCCAGGAACCATGCCTTTGTGATCTTTATCCAAGCATTTACCTTTGCATTTGATAAATCTCTCCCCCTTTGTCGTCAGTGAAAATGGTATGTTTCCATCTGGGAATGATCCCCGTGACTGAAATCTTCCTAAAACTGATCTCCCAACTAGAATTCTCCTCTTTATCGTGCTTCCTCGTGTAAATATAAGACATATAAGATAAGCTTTCAAAAGAATTAATTTTGGAGTAGAAACTACATCGATTCTTTGGCGAATATACTCAAAGGATTCCCGTGGAAGTGGTTTTGTAAAGATGTCTACCACTTATTCTTTTGTGCGCACATATTCAACTCTGATGTTCTTGTCTGCAACATGTTCCCATAGAAAGTTATACCTGATTGGAATGTGCTTTGTCTTGGAGTGAATCACCAGATTCTTTGAGATACCGATGGCACTTGTGTTATAACCCTAAATTGCACCATCCATGCTTACCTGGCATCAGGCCAACTCATTGCCCTTCATTGCCAAAGCCATGCTGAACAGACTCTTAAAAAACCTCTTGAAACAAGTAACCCACGCCCTAACCCATTACTGGGCATGTTGGAACGCTGGCAGACTCACTACTGCATGCGTTGGAACGCTGGCTGGCCCACTACAGCCCGCGTTTACCTAACAAAGCACAAAATCAGGAAAGTTGCCGACGGGACGAAAATCTTTGGTCAATTAACTGAAACTCCCAGCCATGCATGGCCGAGAGTTCATCCAAAACCCTAGCTCCTTCTAGCCTATAAAAGAAGGGGTAGGGGTACTATTTGAAAGGATGAAAAAGATAGCAAAGAAACTCTGCCTAATTGCCGAATCCATTTGTCCCAACCCTTTAGCATTTTCTTAAGCCTAAACAGAATTCAAGAAAAGCAGTTGGAGGACAAAGAAGAGGAGGAGCCCAGGATCAGGATCGAGGAACGGTGGCCGGTATCTAACATCATTGTAAGTTGATTCATCTTGAGATTAATAAAGAATGCTTTTCCCGTCCCAATGTACGAGTCTTATATATTTTATTGGATTTATGCTTAATCTCTAACTCTCTAGTAGAACAATAGCATGCATGCATAGTGTTTTTGTCTTGATTGCAGGATCGTCTTTGGAAGGAGTAGAAATAGCAAGGAGATAAAGCACAACGGAGGATCTACATCAAGTGTCGATAAAAAGGTTAGTTGGTTCTTTCCATGTTTGCAGGTGAAAAAGGGTTTTAGGTTGGGATAGAAGGTTAAAAGTGATTTCTTAAGGGTCATGATCTGCATGCAAGTTTAAGCCCTAGATTGTTAGTCTGTAGGGTATAATTTCCCAACAACAGAATTGGCGACTCCACTGGGGAAATTTTACTCTTAGGGTTTCCGGATTTCATAGAGGTTCTTGGGTAGTTTAAAGGAATAAATTTTTTGTTTCTTTGTTGTTTTTGTTTTCTGTTAAGTCAAAATCTAGCAGGGAACCTGGTTATCAATACCAGTTTTTTCCTTCACTGTGGCTTGACATTTATTATCGGGACACACAGAGGTACACGCGGCCTGCAGAAGGCCTGCTCGCGTGTAACCCACGCCCTAATCTTCTGTAGCCCATGTTTGAACGCTTGCTGCAGTGATTTCAGTAGTGTGTGGGATTCATGAAGCTTGAGAGGCAGTCTCCTCTTCCCTGTCAGAAGTTTACCTTCTCAGGGGGATTTCTAGATCCTGTCTGGGTCTTGCTGGTTTACTGTCTTGTTTTCAGTCTGCATTATTGTGTTTGATTCTTTGCATTTTATTTTTCTTTTCTGTTAAATTAGAAGCAGCCAAGCCTTTGAGAGACCCTGGTTGTAAGTACCAGAGGCCTTTGTTAGGTCTGGGATGCCTATGGTTGTTTTTCCTTAGCTTTTACACAGAGCTGCGACCTGCTTAAGCTTAGCCCGCGGGTACCCGCGCCCTGTTAGAGATCAACATGTGTTCGCACGCGTGCTGTTTTAGTGACAGTCGTGGGCTTGATTGGTTGCTTTTCAGCCTGGGTGGGGCAGTCATCTCCTCTTGTGGTGAGAAGTGTTCCTCTCAGGGGTTTGAGTCTTGGGCTGCCCAATCAGCAGGTTAGGGCCTCTGATCCTTAGCCTGTGGTTTATTAGTTGATGTTTTGATAGAAAATACAAAAGAAAAAATTTTTCTTTATGGTTTTTAGACAAGTGTTGGAATCGGTGCTTTCTTGATTGCTTTTGTGAGTCTTTTCTCTGGTTCGTTGCGATCTGCGCTTTAAGCCAAAACTATATTTTGTTTTCTGGGTTTTTTACTTGTCGTCATTTTCCCTTTATTACGTCATTTTGCAATTAAATAAAAAAAATAATTTGTTTCATTTTCTTCTTGGTTTGAAGATTGTGTTGTTGCATTAGTAGCTAGGAAGAAGTCCTTTTTCATAAGTTTTTGCACTGCATTTAGAGTATAAGTAGCTCGCAGATTTGAGTGAAATTACTTGGTGTTTGCTGCATGAAATCTTAGGAAAAGTTGAAAAGAAAAGAAGTCTTTCTTGTTGAAAAGTTGTTGGTTTTTTCATTGTTTGTAAAAGTTTTTGTTTCCAAGCATTTCTTGTTCATTCTTGCTTTGAGTCTTTACACACCATCAGTTTCACCTTCATACCTTGTGACTTAAAAAGCCCATTAAAAGCAACGCTAATTAAAATCAACTAGACTTTTTGTTTGAAGGGTTCACACACTAGCTTAGGACTAGGGCCTTGGAATAGTTTGGAGAGTAAATTCTCCAAGGCCACTCAAACCAAACATTGGAGTCTATCAATAGGGAGTGTAGAAGTCCAGTTACGGAAAGTTATCCAGGACCCCCCTCTAACACAGGGGCTAAACATGAGGTCGCGTAAGGAAAGGTAGCGGAGATAACCCCTCCAAAGTTGGACCAAGCGTAGTGGAGAACACATATCGAGGATTTGTTGAGGGATTCCGTTGTTTTCATTTGCCACGGAGCTTCATGGGTCTAGAATCCATTCGAGGTCCTTAGTTGTCTTTCGGACCATTTTCTCTCGATACCCTTGACAGGTTTCGGGCTTGATAGCCTGCTCATTGTGGTCTACCCGACTATCGACTGTACCCACCTGGTGATTGTTCACGTGTTGGCAAACTAGTTGCCAATATTTTCTAGGGACATACACAGGTGACTGCGAGGGTATACCACGGTACCTAGGATAGACATTGGGCCATGCTTTGTAGAGTATACCCGGAGGGTGCTTCCGTATTCGAGTTGCACTTGCACCGGTAAGTTTCTCTAGTGTTGGTTGTTGAAACTGTTCTTCAAAATAGTTAGTGATTGCTTGTCTTATCTCATAAGGGCTTCTTTTAGTTTGTGTTACTGCTTGTTCATGTAGAATAACTTAGCGTGTCATGAATATTCTCACATAGTGGAGGATTCAGAGCTCCGCCGGTCACGAAGGCTTCTTGGCCTGCCGCCGGTTATACTGGAGCCACCCCCACCACCCTTGAGGCGGAAGCTAGAACAACAAGGGTCTTTCGAAGAAAACGGGGCTTTTGAGCCTGAACAACTCCCCGAGGAATCGATCGCCAATCTTGGATTGGTTGAAACCTCAAACATTGATATATGGACACCGGTTATTGTACTAGTCCAATTTACCGAACTCCTGTTAGTGCCTCATACAGCTATGGTAACAAACGTTGCTACTTCCTCTGGGAATTCTTCCATTCCCATCACTATTGCTACCACAGGAGAAGCATCTCCTAACTTGCCTTCGTCGGTGGTTTGGACCACCATGGCCCCGGCCGCAACTTCATCGCAAAGTCAAACGACCCCATCTATCGTGGTGGCCACAAATCCATTCACCTCTAGTGCGACAGGCGCTACGTTTTCATACGGTATGCCTAGTTCAGGAACAAGTCCTGTACTCACTCACTCCACTTTACAGACTTTGGGTCTGGGGGCAGGGAGCTCTAACGCTCCTCTGCAAGGTCAAATTGGGGGCATTCCTATCCCTTTCAATGCTTTTCCTCACGCTGGAGGTCATATTCCTCCTTCGTCCCCATCGCTCGGTGGTCCGCATCAGCAGGCCACCGGGCAACCCACACACACGAGTTCACTTGGATCCGAGAGTCAAGGAACACCTGCGCAAACTCCGTCGGTAGGTTCGTCACCGTTTGTTTGGAACAGGATGTTTGGTAACAACACATTCACACCCACTACTATCCCATCTGGGGGCACTCCCATATTTGGACAGTCCACTCTAGCACATGGTACTATTCCTGCACCAGGGGCACATATACCAGGACCTTGGAACTCACAAGGATCCGTTTTCTCTATTGGAATGTCGTTCTGGGGTAACTCTTTCCATAGTCAATGGAACCCCGGACAGACTGCTATGCCTCTCCCAACAGGACCAGCATGGGGTAATCCGTCCCAAAGTCCGCCAAACGCGATGAATGCCCAACATCCTATGTCCTTTATGGGGAATCAGCCAATGATGTCTCCGCAGATGCAAAACCCTTACGTTGGTTAGGGCCATGGTTTCTACTAGAACCCGGGCCAACAACCAAACTTTTCCTGGCAACCTGGTGCCAGTCAAACTCCAGGACCCCTTTTTCCAGGCTATTAGCAGCAACCTAAACTACCCTTTTTGGCAACGTTTCACTTGCCAGATCTGACACAGTTGTTAAATGATCCTATCTGTCACGATCCATGTTGGCCTCCTATGCCAACGAAGTTTCCTTCGGAAATTCCAAAGTTCGAGGCCAAGCCTAACGAAGATCCAGGTGATCACATGACTACTTTCCACCTTTGGTGTTCATCTAACTCACTGAAAGATGACTCCCTCCAGTTGCGATTGTTTCAACGCACTCTTATTGGGAGTGCCGTGAAATGGTATATAGAGCTTGATCGCTCACGATATTCTTCTTTTGGCGAACTGGATATGGCTTTCCTTAACCATTTCCAGTTACCTGTGAGATATGAAACCGACACCGAGTTGCTAGCCAATTTCGAGCAGACGACAGCTGACCATATCTCTGATCATATCCGAGAGTGGAGACGTTGAAAAAGTCTAATCAAAGTACCAGTCCCACCAGCATTCCTGCTAGAGTGGTTCATTAAGTCCTTGGTCCCACAGTTGTCCAAAGACGTCGCAACGTCTGGAGTTTCCTCTGAAGAAGATGCCATTATGCGGGCTCAACAATTTTATCTCATCTATTCTCAGTCTGGTTTGTTATACAATATCTTACCTGATGCGCCCCATTCAATACTGGAGAAAACTAGACAAAGAGCTGGACCACATGCCGACGGTATTGTTGGTTCCGCAAAAACTAAGCCCGTTGAGCAATTGACTAAACAATTGCAACAATTATCTATACAACACTTAGCGGCCAGCCAGACTACTGCTTTGGCTGCTCTTCCTACCCAAACGTCGGAAGTACACTCCATGCAGATGATGAACCCAAAGGCCAACCAGCAGCCTGGAGGGAAGAAAAAACAACACAAAAGGGCTAAGGGGGATAAAAAACCAACTGATAATGCTGGCGAGGGCACCACAGAATAGAGGAAGGTGAGGTATCCGTGCAACTTGTGTGCGGAATACCAACCAACCCATATATTCCCTCGGCTTGCGGAGGCCCAGAAGTTTGTCACACAGCAACAACAAGCCATGTTGACTAATCCCTTTCAGCATGGGCAAAATTTAACTCAAGCCTCTACAAGTGTCGAGGGGGGGAGTCAGGAAAACTGCCCTCATCCAAATAATTCCTCTTACGCGAACGTATATATGGTTAGGGGTGACGCTTTAATCATGACTCGAGCACATGAATATAGTAAACCAAGCACCTCTGAGAAGGGTAAATAAGCCGAGACCCCATCTCTTCCCTTACAAATCGAGAAGACATTGGGAGAAACGATGACACGCATTTCGAAAGGTGCGTTCAAGAGAGCTTCTCACAACCCAAATGTAAGGGCCGCCCAGAACTACTCTATGGTGGAAAATTTATCACAAACCCCTTGTGCCATGTCTTCTTTGGAGGTCCTCCAAAGTTTCCCTGCTCAGAGGAAAGCCTTGTTGACTGCTTTAGGCTCTACTGAGACTTGTAACCCGGGTACCATCATGTTAGATACGACTGAATTGAAACCTCGTTTGCCTTACCACGTCATGTTTCAGATAGTAGTGGCTCACCCCACGAAAACTTTTACATGGAACATCTACCGCACAGTGGTCGACGAGGGTGCTTCGACTTGCATTATGTCGTTTGCATGCTGGAAAGCCATTGGTCAGCCCGAGTTGTCTCCCTCACCTACTCTCCTTACTGCGTTCGACGGTCATTCTTTCCGACCACATGGAATCATTCCTTCTTTCCCTGTGCAGTTAGGGGGAAAGACTGTGTGCATCGAGGTGGAGGTAGTCGATGCCCCCATCGACTACAATCTCTTGTTAGGTTGAAGTTGGACTTATGCTATGCAAGAAGTGGTCACTACAGTGTTCCGAGTCCTATTGTTTCCACATGAAGGCCGGATAGTGACCATTGATTAGTTGTCCTTCTCTCAACCTGACCCAGCCTTGGGGGCATCCACGGTTCCCATGATAGATAATCCTCAAGACAATTTCGTTAACATAGGATTTGGTTTGTGTCCATCTTTGATGGGTACTTTCGATTACCCACCTCCTCAT
>SNQJ01S0075543.1:6853-19016 GCA_010110895.2 Picea sitchensis
TTATATTTCTTGAAGAATTACATTCATTGGAAGCACCAACTTCCTTTGTTTTCCAGCTGCAACTGGAAGGAGGCTCCAACCCCCTAGTTTCTCAGGCTACAACCTAAGCAAAGCTCCAACTCCCCAATTCTCTCGCTACAACCAGAAGGAGGCTACAACCCCCTATGTTCTGCAACTACAACTAGAAGGTGGCTACAACCACCTAACCTTGCCCCGTCCTACCACCCTAAAGTAGAAGTAGAATGATGGAACCACTGTTACACTATCACTGTGTGATATACCGCTATAAACCTATACCAATAAAACTGAACCATGCATCAACTTGTACCTCAACCTGTCATCAACCTATACTATAAACAAGTGCATCAACCTATAAATGTGTTGAACCTGCAAAGAATAGTTCTAGCTAGAAAATACTACACACATTTGCAGAGAGAAATTGAGAAAGATGAAGCAAGATAGAAAGAATGGAAGAATTCTCATTAATCATATTCCACACATAAAGAGTGAATAATTTACGATAGATATAGGATACATGAGTAAATAATGAGCCATAGTGGTGGTCTAGAGTGATCTGGACACACACCAACAATTATGGGAGTGAACTGCCACCTAGTCTAGTCTCTCAGGTAGTTATGGGAGTGAATTGCCACCTACCTGAGTTAACTAGTCAACTAGTCTTCATTTAACTGACTGAAAAAAGAGTAGTGAGTTGGTGATGATCCCAATGTTGCATGGTGACAAAACCAATGCAACATCTAAACTCAACTCAACTAGTCAAACTGAAGTGTCAACTAAAGGAGAATATTCTCCAGGTGGAATATTCTCCCCTAAAATATAGGAGACTGGATAATGACTTGGAAGAATTTCATTAATCATATTCCACACATAAAGAGTGAATAATTACTTATAGATATAGGATACATGAGTAAATAATGAGCTATAGTGGTGGTCTAGAGTGATCCGACACACCAACAATTATGGGAGTGAATCGCCACCTAGTCTAGTCTCTCTGTGGTTATGGAGAGGAATTACCCACTGAAAGCAACTAGTCAACTAGTCTTCATTTAACTGATCAAAGAGTAGTGAGTTGGTGATGATCCCAATGTTGTAATGTGGTGACAAAAAACCAATGCAACATCTAAACTCAACTCAACTAGTCAAACTGGTAGTCAACTAAAGGAGAATATTCTCTGTGTGGAATATTCTCCTAAAATATAGGAGACTGATAATGACCAATTAAGTGACTAATAAACAAGGAATAAACTTAGGAAAAATAAATCCTAGGTGTGTGTGAAGTAACCCAACACCCCCAACATCACTTCATGGTGAAAATAAAGAATGGGTCCCATTAATGAGGCCATGTTTGGCACCCAAAACAAAAGATACACTGATCTAAATAAGGGAAAGAGGGAAACCTCATGGGAACAAAACCCTCAATTACAATGCATAAAATAAAAAGAGAAGGAACAAAAAAATGTTAAGCAACATTGTCCTTCACTCCAAGAATACCCCGCATTGTGCAAGTTTGTGCTCTTTGAAGTTTTTGTTGAATATGTAGATGTCTCCATAGATCTGATGAAGTATATCTATCATTTATATTTCCACACATGTCCAATTTATCTCTTGTAATGAATAATATCTCAAATAAATTTTGATGAAATTTTGAAAACCGTGCTGTCGTTTCAAAATGATGAAATTTTTTGTTGATTTTAAAATGATCATAACTTCAATTTCCTGACTCCATTTCAATCCATTGTTCTTTCTTTGAAATTGATATCTCGAGAGGAATTCAAATATCCAATTTTTTCACAAATTGTGATAAAAAAATATTAGAATTGATTCTGATGTGCGCAACTCCCTTTTTTGTTTCTCGAGATGCATGCATGGTGCATGAAAAAGTGTCTTCATGTGAATCCTGATATGCATGCAATACATATTCCACATGAATTTCAGAAAACAAATCTGAAAAATGGAGTACACATCATCTTCAATTAATGGAATACAAATTTCTGCAAATTTTTTTAGAAGACTCTTCATAATAAGAGACATGATCTTCTGATCGCTTTATCTATCTGTTCAACCTCATGCATGAAATGTTCACAATATTCTTTGTTCCCAACAGAACCTCCAATATGGTCTATAATTCATTTAGAGTTAATCCTTGTGATTCTTCATACTTGATGGAAAATTTCGGGAGAAACATACATGCCGATACTTCCTATGGCCATATCTTGTCTATTGAGAAAGTCATTTTCCTCATCAACAAAATCGTGCTCTACTTCCATTTCAATATTTATTTGGTACAATCCTCCTGCATCTAAGATGAAACAAAATTCTTTTGGCTTCCATTCCAAATAGTTATATGGTCTGAGAAGTATTTCCGGTGAATAATCCATCTTTGTTGTCTTCAATCTTTGTACCTACAAAAAAATGATTTTGTGTAGTTTTTCTTAGCAACGGTCGGCTCGATACCATGTAAATGTGTTGAAAACTCGCATTCCATTAGATCTAGCTAGAAAATACTACACACATTTCCAGTGTAGAGAGAAATTAAGAAAGAAGAAGCAAGATAGAAAGAATGGAAGAATTTCTCATTAACCATATTCCACACATAAAGAGGAATAATTTACAATAGATAGGATACATGAGTAAATAATGAGCCATAGTGGTGTTCTAGAGTGATCTCAACACACACCAAAAGTTACGGGAGAAAACTACCACATCCAATCTAGTCTCTCAAGCAGTTACTGAGTGAACTGCCACCTAGCTGTGCTAACTAGTCAACTAGTCTTCACCAACTCACCTGACCGAATAAGGAGTAGTGACAGATGATCCCAATGTTTAGTGGTGATAAAACCATTGCAACATCTAAACTAAACCAACTAGTCAAACTGGTAAATGAACTGAAGGAGAATATTCTCCAAGGGGAATATTCTCCCCTAAAAATATAAGTAATCAGATAACTACACTATGACTAATAAACAAGGAATAACCTTAGGAAAAATAAACCTAGGTGTGTGTGGAAGTAACTCCAACACAACCATGCACCAACCCTGCACTCAAACAACCTCAGAATCAAACCATACCATAAAAATGCATCCAACCATGTACCAAGTGGTAAAATTCAATCATGTGTCAACTACTCATCAACTATGACTCTATCAATATGTACCCAAACATCATCAACTATACACCTCATGTATGTGTGCCAAATCATCAACTACTTGTCTCAACCATGTACTCAACATGTACCTCAAACTAAAAAGACCCTATCAATTTCATCATCCAAATCTGATTTCAACTCTTAATGGACCTCGTGTATATGATCACATTCCTGCAACCTTCCTTAACTTTGCACAACAAGAGACTAGCATTTTCATCAAACTTTTCTTTAGTCCTTCACATGTCTAATTTTGGATTATCAAAACCCTAACTTGAAATAATCATAAATTTGAACCTCTCAGAATGTATAAATATATAAAACTGATACACGATGTTCTTAAGGTGTTTCATGCAATTTCTCCAGGTTTCACTACTTGGAACCCTTAAAAGGAGAGTTATAGAAAAAATGGCATACCTTTGCTGCTGAATTTGGTTCTATTCTAGAGAGAGACCTTGTAGAGAGTGTATCACACGAAATATTCATTGAAATGGATCTGAAACTGTTACATAGAATACTAAATAATTTTTACCCTAACCAACACATTTTGTCTCATGGAATTTGATCTTTATGAAGCATGATTGCTTTTTACCTCAAAACACCTTCGCTTTTGACTAGTTTCCAAGACTAGCCACAAACCCTATTTTCCACGGAGTGTGTAACTCCCAAAAATAATAAATGAACCATAAGATGAATTCCTCTTACCAAAGATAATTTGGGTATGTTCTTTATCAATGGAATAGCAATTTCAATGTCTGAACTTCATTATATAAAAAAAATTATAGGAAAAAGGAGATGGCTCAGAACATACACCTTAGAAAGCATCATCAAAATAATTTATCCCTTCTTACTGGCCTCTTTCTTCACCCTCAGAAATTCATTTATATCCTTGGTTACCTTAGACACCTATATATTCAATATTATCAAGCTTAATTAAAATGAAAGATCCTTGCCCATTTATACCTCCAAGTAGTTTCCTTAAAAACACTTCTAGGTCACTTTGCCCACTTTCCTATTTTAGGGTTAACCTAATTTCTAATTTCTCCATTAAATTTATTATTGAAATAATTTATTTTGTATTCACTTTGAATTATAATACACTCATCACTTAAATTTATTATTTACCTTTTAAAATCTCTTAAACCACTTTGACTACTTTGACCTTTTGGGGCTTCTAGATGACATATGAGGGTCGTCCAACTTCGTAAGGCCATAAATCTCAAACCATGAGGAGTTATGTGACATTCCACATAGCAGCAGAAATGGAATGAAATGTACTATCCATCTATAATAGTATTACCTTCAAATATATTAAAAATCATACCATTATCAATCAAACAAACTTGGATCCATTACCCAAACCTGGGTTCTCCAACTTCACATGGTCATAACTCTCTAACCGTGAGGTGTTATGTGACGTTATACATACCACTGGAAATGGCATGAAAAGAACTATCCATATGGGATAGTTTCCCTAAAAATTCACTTTCCTTCATCTATTCATTCCACAATTAAGCATGGGTTCTCTTACTCCGCAAAGCATCTTCCCGTGAGGGCTTTCACCATAAGGGGACCACTTTGGAGTTCATACATATTTACTTCTTATCAACCATGAAAAAACAATAATGAGTCATATTTACATCAAACAATGTTGGGTCCATTACCCAAACCTTTGTGCTACGGGGATTTCTTCAAGGGTTGACATCAATGACAACCAACCTTAATCAACAGTTATCTGTTAGATCTATTAGAATTCATGCATAAACTTAATAGATGAATGGATCCTAAGAATAATAGAAATAACCACTAGATCAAGGATTAATAAGTGGAAATGAAATCCTAGATCCCCACTTTTCCCAAGACTACAAGCATATTAGCATTGCAGTTACCCATAAAACTATCTTGGGTGAGACTACATAGTACACTTGTGTGTTGTGTTTCCTTTTGGTTTACCCGTAGGGTCGATAGTTTTAGAAGGATTTGTTGAAAGCTTGTTCGGATATGAACCTAGGTCAACCCAAGAAGTAGTTAGAGGAGGAGATAAACCAAAAAATGGTTCTGTTTCCAGGACGAACTACATGGGATTGAGTGAGTGGGATACGTGAAAGAGTCGAACAAAAAATGAAAGTATAGAAGGGAATGTTTAGACCATGGAATCCAATGAAGGAGGATATTGAAAGATGGTTGAAAACAAAGGATCTAGAGTGTGCATAGAAGGATAATAGAAACCCTAATTTAACACCGCACAAATATATGGAAAATTACATGTTTAGTGACTTGCATGAAGTATTTTCTATGATTTCCCACATGTGTTGCAGGAGTGGCTATTGATGTTGAAAGGAAACCATCCTACGAATCGAATTAGACAGCTCGAGTGGAATCCTTGGTCATCGTGCAGTTACAACAAGTTAACAACAAATTCACGTCCACAGTAGATTTCTGCGAGACAGTATTGTTGCAGGGTTTGTCATAGAATTTGCAGTATATATCACGAAGTCTTACAACACAACAGAGAATGAATTTCTAAAAATACCCAGAGGTAGGTATATCATATTTTTGTATACTTCCATCAAGATCTTACTGTATAAGAAATGTGTAATGATGATGGAATCATACAACTAAGCTTCCTTGTGTGCATGGGGTAAGGGGGTAAGCACTAACATAAGTTGGAAGAATGGAGGGAGAGATGTATAAGGGAAATAAGGATGCCATGGACCGAATCATGATGGAAAAAGATAAGATAAATTAGATAATGGAAAAAACTGGAAAGAAATACAGTGGAGTACCCTACCAATATAATATAAATAATAAGAAGATATCCATAACAGATAGAGAAGGCTTGGAAAGTGATGAAGAAGAGGTAGAGGATCTTTGGGTTGTGGAGAAGATTGAGAAAATCCTTTGCGCAACATATGAAAGGAAGACAAGAGGTCCAAGGGAAGGAGAATAAGGAAGAACTCCTGTCCAAGCTAATTTCAGTGTGGAACCCATAACCCCATGTGCGACTAATACACCAGAAAGAACACCGACATTTAGACAACCGGATTTTAGCTTAATAAAGATAGCAGGAAGTGCACCCAATCAAGCATCACCGACTGGAGGAGCCAGTCCAGGAAGTAGTAGTCAAGTATCTACACCATGCAGAGGTTGTAGTTCATCACCGTTCAACATTGTAGGACATGATCCCACCATCATGTTACCCAAATTCAAAGGAGACACATCAAAGGATCCTGAAAAGCACTTGTTTATCTACGAGAATATTTGGGAAGAAAATTAGATCACAAATAAGGATACAAAACTTGCACAGTTAGCTATCACACTAAGATACCGCACACTAGATTGGTACATGAGATTCGTTGTAAATAGTCCACCAAGAACAACAAGGATGATTGCCAATGTCAAGAAGCTACTGATAAATGAATTTTAGAATCCTAGCTCAGAGGATGAGTACATGAATGATATGATTGAAATCAGGAAGAAACTAGGTGAGTCTGTTTGGGATATTGATCATAGGTTTAAATGTCTTAAAGTTAAGGTAAATTATTTCATGACTGATATGCAGCATAGACATCTCTTTGTGAACTCACTATTACCACATATGAAATATGCTTTGAGGCAACAAAATTTTCAAACTCAAGAAGAAGAAATAGAGAAAAGAGAAAAGAGAAGTTGTTTGGTGTACCACATGCAGGACATAAGGACATCAAAAGAATGAGTGCCCAAATTTCGCGTAGTACATGGAAACAGGGCTACCAAACCCTTTTCCCATAGGAGGACCATGGTGTGAAATCTGTAAAACACATGGAGATGATCCATACCATTTTCCAATGATGCATATGTATTAGATAATAACCAAGAGTTCATATTGCAATTTTTTCAAATCAGTGGGTCATGATGACAAAGATTGTATGACAATGGACACCTATAGAATACAGGAAGAAATGATGATAGGGAAATTTGCACCTAATTTTAACCAGGTACCACCTCCATACAACACTACGCAGTAACAGTATAACATTGTATAGCCGCAATACAATAATGTGCAGCCACAATATAACCCCTCGAAGTATAATCAAGTGCCTCAGTACAATGCACTAAGAGGAGATTGAACTAGCTATAGAGGTGGAGGTCAAGGGAGAGGAGGATTTGGAAGAGGTACAGTACTAGTAGCATTCCATAACTGCCAAAAATGAAGAAACTATGCAAGGGAATGCCCACTCCCACCTGTGACATGCATGTACTGTTGTGCAACAGACCATGATACAAAGGACTATGCAACATTATCGAGAAAAATTCAAGAAAAGAGAAATCAGAACAATCAGAATGTACAGTGGATTTATGTAGAAGCCATAGATGATGGGAGGAACATCAACATGGTCACGTGCAAAGGAGATAAGACAAGAGCTTACACAAAATGACAGGATCCAACACAACACCAATGGGTGAAGAAGAATCTTGAAGCATAGAAATTGTTTGACGCGGGGAAAGGAAAATAAATATTCAAGGAAGAAAAATAGGAATTCCTCAAGCCAGATATTTCATCGACATCAATAACGCAACACACTCAGAATGTACCAATGTACGAAATTCTCTCTTCAATGGACCACACCAATGAAACACAAGTTGTAGAGAAAGTAAGTACCATAAATAATTTTCTGCAATCTTGTGTTAAGCTACTAAATAATCCATCATCTATTAAAGTGTTGTAAAATATGTTAGAAATATGTAACACAGATGTAGAGGGGAAGTTAGAGAAAAAAATAGTCAATCACCTCCATTCAAGAAGGAGTACAAGCAAGGAAATCAGATTGAATGCTAGCATTGGGGATTTCAACATGGGAGACATTATATTGGAATTAGGTTATGAGGTCAACATCTTACCTAAGAAGACATGGAAATGTATGGGAGTGCCCACATTAGGCTACTCTCCTATCCAATTGAAGCTAGCAAACCAACACATAGTTCTGCCAATTGGAAGGATAAAAGGTGTGACACAGATATGGATGAAGTGCACAGTAAGGAAGACTTTGAAGTGATAGAGATAGTGGATGGCACAACACCTTACCCAACACTTCTTGGCTTGGATTGGGAATTTGATAACCAGGCCATAATCAACTTGAAGAAAAGGAAGATGACACTAGAATAAAGAGAATACATATTCATTGCACCATTAGATCCATCGGAAGGAGAAAGGTTTGTAGAGCCCACTTGCTTAGATATGGAGGAAATAAACGAGTTATATAGAACCATCGTGCGTGAATAAGATTATATTAATCCAACTGTGGATGGGGTACTCAGCTAGAGGAGAATCACATCATGTTCTTATGGTGTAGATACAAGTTTGGATAATTGGTAGAAGAGATTACATGAAGTGTCCACAAGAAGTTGCATAAGAATAGACCACACAGTAAGTTGGGTGGGTACCAAGATAAGACAACCTCCTAGTTTCCATGTGTAATACCCCTAGGTTGAACCCAAAATTGTAAATGTAAATGGAAAAATGATTATAAGCTAGTGAGTTGTTGATATAATTTTGCATGGACCTTCCATGGTATATTGTGCACATGTATTGCACGCTAAAATGATGAAGTGTGCACATTCCAAGATATTGTGCGAACAAACTTAAGTGAGCATGATTTTGAGGCTAGAGAGATTTTGTATATATGTTGTTTTGTAAGCTGGTGAGTGAGTTTATTATAAAGAAAAAGGATTATGTGATGATTAGGTCGGAGAGCCTATATTCTAAAGGCCAGTGAGCATATTTTTTTATATGTCTTGTCATTAATAAAATACATCGATGTGTGGACCAACCACGATAAAAGAGTATGGGGGACTAAACTCCACTAGTTAGGGAAAGGGGGGGATAAAAGTTAAGGATAAGGGGCTAAGCTAGGGAGCTTAAGACAAAAAAGAATATTATATTAATATTCATTAAAGTATAAACAATGGATAATTATTTTATCCTAAGTTCTAAGGATGGGGACAAGTGGACCAATGTATCTCTCAACATGAAAAGTGTCAAGTTGGGAACATGCATACATATAGCTTGGAATTAGTTCATTTTCGGGGATTCATTCATTCATTCCATCATCATTCACTCACTCATTGAGATGTCAACCGTACCATTCTCTTACTATCATTGTACCTGTACCTGTATCAGTACCATACCCATACATGTACCTATACCTGGTTAGCTTGGGAGCTAAACTGAAGAGGTGGGTTGTTAGACCCATGGGATACTGAAGAGGCGGGTTGTCAGGCCCTTGAAAAATTTCTCTCTAGGTGAGAGAATTGTTGGGAATTGATTTCCTGACGCTTCTAAACTACAGTTGTAGGGATCTGAGACTTCCTGTTTGATCTGTTATTGAATCCCTGGAAAGGAAGTGGGGCAGCTGAGGGATTGTTGAGTAGAGAAGGGGAACACTTCTTGGGGTGGGAAAGGCATGTGGCGAATGAGGGATTGTAATCTGTTAGTTTGAGTTGGAACCTGTGAAGGAGTATTTCTTGTTGTCTAAGATACATCATCTTGGTTAGGAATCCATTTATCCTTGTGGATTTTAGTCCCATCTCGGGGGTGACCCAGTACTGAGAGTGATGAGAAGCATGGTCTAAGGTTGGGAGGTTCATGGAAGGTTTGCATGAAGTTGGTGATATTTTTACCACTATAAGTGTCTATTTTGTGTTAAATGACATGTTGCATTACTATGTATGCATTTATTTTTATGGGTATTTCCTATCTATGTTTCATGTATATGTTCACTGTTATTTATGTATGAATCTGTGCATTTACATAATGTATTTGTCTGTTTTAAGTTTTATGTATAAATTTTCGCAAGAGTTTCTATGTGTATATGTTTTAATTTGCATACAGTTCGAAAACATTTATGTGGCATAGCCAAGTTGGATGTTGGGGATGTTACAATATGGTATCAGAGCATGAAAGCTTTTCGATGGCATGACCCGACCTGGGTGGCCGGGTGTGTTACAATATGGTATCAAAGCTCCAGTCTTCAACACTAAGCCTAGATGGGCTGAGCAAGTTGAGTTGAAGTGAATTTTCATAGAGAATTGATTTCGAAGTGGCCAAATTTCAAGTTACAGAGTGTCCATGGTAAACACTAGAAGCAATTGCATGGAATTGGGCAAAAGCCCCAATTTCTGTCATTATATTCATGGGAAATTTGGCCAAGTAGTGAGATATTCTTAATTTAATATCTGTTCTAGCAAAAATAGACCTGGATTTGGTCCAATTTAAAGGTACAGGGAATCCATGATAGATGGAGCAATATTAGCTAATTAAAATTTTCAATTCGTGAATTGAGTTTGGGAAAAAATTGTTCCAGAAATGTCAACCAACAACTATTTGTTGTTGCACAGGTTGAATTGGTTGTTATCAGGGTGAAATTGAACGAATTTCATAGTTGCAGAATGTATACAGTGAAAATTCAGAAAAATTTAGGCAAAAACCCCAAGTTCTACAGTTGAATTCACGAGGAATTGATGTGCATAAAAATGAATGTGCGCAGGTGTGTGAACTAAAAATGCATGATGCATAGTGAAAATCTTGTGATGTGTGGAAAATAATTGTGTGCAAGTGTTCACACTTAAATTTGTCACTGCGTGGTGGAGAGTGGGAATGCATGAAAAATATCATTGTGCAAGTGTACGCACTTAAATTTGGCGTTGCGCGGTACAGAGTGACAATGCACGAAAAATATTGGTGCGGGGGTGTGTGCACTTAAAATTGGTGCTACACAGTGCAGAGTGGAAATGCATGGAAAATATTGGCGTGTAGGTGTGCGCACTTAAATTTGGTGTTGTGTGGTGAAGAGTGGCAATGTGTGAAAAATATTGGCGCGAAGGTGTGCACACTTTAATTTGGCGTTGTGCGGTGCAAATTGTTAATGCATGGAAAATATTGGTGTGTGGGTGTGCGCACTAAATTTAGCATTTACTGGTGCAGATTGAGTGGTGCATGCGTAATACTAGCACACGTGGTGTGCACATGCATAATAATGGCACGCGTGGTGTGCACGGTATTGACAGAGCACAGAGGAATTTTGTTGGTGCACACACAATGTGGGTATATGTTGTCGCGTGACAATTTAATTAATGGTGTGCGCAGAGTACTGGTGCACAGTGTGGGCGTACTAAAATTTGGCATGGTGCAGTGCGTAGAGTGAAATTCATGTGGAATATTAGCACGTGACACAAAATTTGTGTGAAAAAGGTATTAATGCATGAACCAAAATTGTGCACGGTTGGCGCACGACACAAAAATAGTGTGCACCCATTATTAGCGCAATGGAGAAGTGATCCACATTGGTTATAGGTGCACAAAGCATGCACTACCTTATGGTGTTGTTGCACATGCTAAATATGGATGTACATGTTCAAATTTGTGCATGCGAATTCATTTTGATGGTGTACAATAGCAGAAAACTAGTGACTTTCTGCGACATTTTATACTGTTTGAAGGTCATATTTTTGTAGCGCATTTTTGAGGAACTAAAAAATGTTTTTATCCACTCAAAAACCTTGACAACAGAGTGTACCAAGTGAAATACCCCAAGGATGATCCCTAGTTGTATTATGAATTGAAAACGTGTTTTGTAGGTTGGTGAGCCAAGCAATTATAAGTTGGTAGGCTTATGTATTAGTAGGCCCGAGAGCCTAGGTGTTAAAGGCCAATAGCCTGTTTTGTACATGTAAATATTCATATTATTAATATAAAAACATCGATGCGTGTAGACCGACCATGATAAAAGAGAATGGGGGACTAAGATACACTAGGTTGGGTAAGGGAGAGGGGGCTGAGAGGTTGGAAAGAGGGGCTTAAGTCCAAGAGAATAATAATTTATTATTATTCCAAAAGTTGTTTAGAAGGATATGTTTTATCCTAAGTTCCTTGGGAAGGATAAGTGACATCCAAGGGGAAAGGAACGTGCTTCATGAGAGACAGGTGTCAGCTCAGGCACATGCAGACTTAAGGGGGGGAAT
>SNQJ01S0075543.1:25904-55553 GCA_010110895.2 Picea sitchensis
ATAGAAATTTCATTGGGAACGTGACATGTGTCACCTATTTAAGTGGGCCACATGTCTGTATCTAATGTTTCACCATGTGGACCTCCTCTCGAGTATGGGTGGTGGGACCTTGATGGTCACAGTGGCACATGACACCAGTTGTGAAATCCAAAGACTTGACACCTTGAGAGAATGTTTCATAAGGAAACAAAAGGAGGATCAGGAACTTTCAAAACCTCATAACGCAGAGGTGACGAGACACAATGGCGTCACCAAAGTTGACATGGAAGTGTTCGAAGATTAATGGTTTGAGAGAAGTGGGGTGTGTTGATGCATAAACTTCCGAAGGCCAAAGTTTCAAAGCTTTAAAGCTCCGAAGTCTTGGAGCTCAGATGCATGAATTTCCCCAATGGGTGTCAGCCGTTGGATGCTGGGTATTCATTTATTGTGGATCCACCCTACTTCGCAAGTTCGTTAATGTAGAACTCCAATACATTATTGAGATTTTCTTTGAAAACTTCTGAATTCAGAGGCCCGAAGTCCCGAGTAAGTGCCTACCGATATAACACTTGGCCACATACCATGGTCACATGGGCTGGGGGCTAAGAGAAAGGAGATAGTTCCCGAAAATTGTTGCAGAGCATAGAAAATCTCAGAAAGAGAAGACCCATGGAGATTCTCGATTAATTGAGAATCACAACGTGAAATCTGAAAGTTTTCTTGAATCGGATTGGTTTAGGAATATTGTAGAATTTGTTAAGGACTGATGGCCTAAACTTTTTGGTTGACTGCACATTGTGTTTGCAGAGTCAACGATTGTTAGAACCAAACCAAATTGTCACAGAGTGTAGAAAATGGAGGAGGCACAAATGCTTCCAGTGCAGAGAATGAAGCTAGAGGAATGGATGCCAATTTGGGAGTTGAAGGATAAAACTCCAATGGGCATGGAGAAGAGATAGATAAGGAGGGAAACATGATGAAAATCATTGAAATATTACAAAAAGATGTCCAGAATCACCAATAAGATAACTTAAAGCTCATGAAAGTTAGGGATCAACAGGGAGAATTCAACATAAAGTTCATGTGGAGCCTGGAAAGGATAGAAAGGAAAATGGATAAGGAGAGTGACTCCAGTAAATCAGGAAGTCCCAGGTCCCCTGATGAGAAGGGAAAATGAAGGAGCGTTGGTAGACATCATCATCACTCCCAAGGACACTCCAAGGGAAAGGCACATAATAGTCCAAGCCCATCTCCTACCAGAAAGAATATGAAATATGGAGTGGATGAACTAAAGGGAGAAATGAATAAGATTAAGCCTCCTACATTTGACATAGATCACAAGAAGGAATAAGATTCTGAGACATGGCTTCTTGGCATCAGGAAATATTTCCAACTGTAGAATTACTCCTCTCATGCACAAGGAAGAATTGCAATGTATCAACTGAAAGAAAATGCATCCATGTGGTCAGATCAACTTGTGCAGGTGCAACACATTAAAGAGAAAAATGTTACTTGGAAGGAATTCAATAAGTATTTCAAAAAGAAATACTTGACTAAGAGATACTATGACATAAAGATGAAAGAGTTCTTTGAACTCAAGCTAAGTAACATGACCATTGATGAGTATGAAAGGAGATTCCTAGAGTTGTTGAGGTATGTCCCTTTCATCAAAGATGAGACTGTTAAAATTCAAAGGTATATGAGTGGACTGCCACCTTCCATCAGTGACAAGATCCAGTATGATGTTCCTAAAAATATGGAAGAAACTGTAAGGAGAGAAAAATGCTTGTATGAGCAGCAAGGAGAAAATCCCACTTTTCGGAAGGCTTGGGAAGACAAGAAGAAATTCAAGATGGATCAGAGGAAGAAGGGAGATAAGCCATCCTTTTTTAGAAATAACCCTCAATGATATATAGGTTTTAGAGAGCCCAGGAAGGATGAATTAGGTGGGAAAATGCCAATATAGCCACCTATGGAATGTTGGAGTTGTAAAGGGAATCATAGGTACAGATATTGCCCCCACAGAAATGAAAAAGTGAGAGTTGTCCACAATGTTCAACAGGAAGAAACAATGGAAGAAATGGGTATTAGAATACCAAGGATCTATGCATCCCTAGACAACAAGCAAGTATAATATCAGTCACACATGATTGAAGTTGAAGGTACGATCAATAACCATGTCTTTACTATTTTAATTGATTCAGGGGATAGTCATAGTTATATAGATCCCAAGATGGTGGAAAGTTTGTAATTGCCAAAAAACAAGCATGGAAAATATTGGTTCGTGCAACTGGCTACAGGGACTAAAATAAAAGTTACTGATTTGGTTAAGTCGTGTCCAGTGGACATGAATGGACTGAGCACAAGCGATGAATTGAACATCTTACCTTTACGTTCCTATGACTGTCTAATTGGGATGGATTGGTTGGACCAACAACATGCCATATTAGACTATCATAATAAGGCATTCACTTGCCTGGATGAGGAAGGAAATCAAAAGACAGTCCAAGGAATTCCTAGAGGAGTTGCTATCATAGAAATCTTAGCGATGCAGTTGAAGAAGTGATACAGGAAAGGCTACCAAATATTTGCATATCATATGGAAGAAGCACCTAAGGATAAGGTGTCGAATATTGAATACCATGCAATACTAAAATATTTTGAAGGTGTATTCCAGGAGGTACCTGGACTACCCCCGAAGAGAGATATTGATTTCTCAATAAATCTGATGCCTGGAGCATATCTAGTGTCAAAAGCCCCTTACAAAATAAATACACTACAACTAAAAGAACTGCAATTGCAGCTTGAAGAACTTTTGAATAAGGGATATATACACCCAAGTGTGTCACCTTGGGGTGTCCCGGTCCTGTTAGTGAAGAAGAAGGATGATACATTGAGATTGTGCATGGATTTCAGACAGTTTAACAAAGTGACTATGAAGAACAAGTATCCTTTTCCAAGGATCGATAATCTCTTTGATCAGTTGAAGGATGCCACGATATTTTCAAAAATAGATCTCAGGTTAGGGTACCACCAGGTAAGGATAAAGGATGAAGACATCAACAAGACCACCTTCAAAACAAGGTATGGTCATTATGAATTCACAATGGTGCCATTTGGGTTATCAAATGCACCCACAGTTTTCATGTGCCTGATGAATGGTGTATTCAGGGAATATCTAGACAAGTTTTTCATAGTATTTTTAGATGACATCTTGGTGTATTCCAAGTCTGAGGAAGAGCATGAATACCATTTGAGGATGGTTTTGCAGGTGATAAGATAGCACCAACTATATGCCAAATTGAGCAAGTGCTCATTCTATTGAAATCATATCCATTATTTGGAACATATCATTTCAAAATATGGGATAGTCGTGGATCCCAAGAAGATAGAAGCCATCAGGGAATGGTCAGTGCCGAAGAATGTGGAAGAAGTAAGATCCTTTATGGGTCTAGTTGTCTATTACAGAAGTTTCATTGCAGGATTCTCAAGGATAGCTCACCCCATCACTTCCTTGCAAAGGAAGAAGAAGAAATTTCAATGGACACAAAAATGTGAGAGAAGCTTCTAGAAATTGAAGTAGTTGTTAACCAGTGCTCCAATCCTGAGGATTGCAGATCCAAATGAAGATTTTGTAGTGTGTATAGATGAATGCAAAGAAGGATTGGGTGGATTCCTTAGCCAGAATGTCTTTGTAATATGTTATGAGTCCAAGAAGATGAAGGATCATGAAAATAATTATGCAACTCACGATTTGGAGTTGGCAACCATAGTGCACGCTCTGAGGAAATGGATACATTAACTCATGAGAAAGAAGTTTGAACTGAGTAAAAACCATAACTGTCTGAAGTATTTGTTTGATCAGCCAAACTTGAATGCTAGGCAGAGTAGATGGTAGGAATTCCTTTGTGAGTATGACTTTGATATCAAGCATATCAAGGGAAAGGAGAACAAAATGGCTGATGCACTTAGCAGAAGAGTGCACAAACTACATGCTATGAACATTAGCATGTATCAAAATGATATTAAAGGAAGAATTTTTGAATATGCAAATGCAGATTTGCAGTACATGGAATTGATAGCAAAGCTACAACAAGGTAAGATGATACAAAAAGTGGGAGATTGTAAATTGGAAACTAATGGGACACTCCTGTATAAAAAAAAAAAATTATGTACCTAATTCCTAGGAATTGAGAAGTATGATTTTGAAGGAAATGCATAATGTACCTTATGCTAGGCACCCTAGATATCCAAGAACCGTGGCAGCAGTCAAGAGACATTAATTTTGGTCAGGTATGAAGAAGGAAATTGCAGAATACATCGCCATATGTATGGAGTGTTAGAAGGTCAAGGCTTAGCATAGGCACCCAGTGGGGTTGCTACAACCATTACCCATTCCTGAGTGGAAGTGGGAAGTGGTGAAAATGTATTTCATCACAGGATTACCTAGAAAAAGCAAGTTGCATGATTCCATCATGGTTGTGGTGGATAAGCTTACAAAAGCTTCCCATTTTATTCCATTGAATATTACTCACAAGGCAGATAATGTTGTTGATATCTATATGAGGGAAGTAGCATGATTCCACAGTATTCCCAAGACAGTTGTGTCTGACAGAGACCCAAAATTTACCTCAAAGTTATGGAAGGGGTTATTCAAAGGGTTCGGAATGAATCTGAACTTCAACACTACTTATCATCTTGAATCTGATGGGAAGACAGAGAGGGTGAACCAAGTGATAGAGGACATGCTAAGGATGTATGTGATGGACAAACCATCTAAATGGGAAGACTACCTACATTTGGTATAATTTTATTACAATAATGGTTATCAAGCATCATTGAAGATGAGCTCATTTGAAGCACTTTATGGTAGAAAGTGAAACACCCCAGTAAGCTGGGACAACCCAACTGATAGAGAAATAATTGGGCCAGAGTTTCTCAAGGAAATGGAAGAGAAAATGTTGAAGATTAAGTATAATTTGAAGGTTGCCCAAGATAGACAGAAAAGTTATGTTGATAAGAATAGAACCCATAGAGATTTTAAAGTGGGTGATCATGTTTTCCTGAAAGTGAAAGCCAACAGAAGTTCCTTAAAGATGGGAAATTGTTCCAAGTTGGCAGCCATATTTTGTGGCCCATTTTAAATCTTAGAAAGGATTGGACTAGTTGCATATGTGTTTGCATTTCTTGCATCCATGAATGTACATAATGTGTTTCATGTTTCATTGCTTAAGAATTATATACCTAATGCTAATCATGTTATTGATTGGAATTTGATTCAGGTGGAGCAAGAATCCGTCTTGCAAGTGAATCCGGTGCGCATATTTGACCGAAAGAGGAAACAACTCCAGAATCAAGCCATAGGGCCTGTAAAGGTCCAGTGGACATGGTACGATCCCGAGGACATGACATAGGAGCATGAGGATGCTATGCGGGTAGAATACTCAGATATTTTTGAATATTTTGAAAATCTTGTTGATGCTATGTAAATAAGTTACAGTAAGGACAGTGCAAAAATAAGGGGAGGGGATTGTAATACTCAAAGGATGAGCCCCAGTTGTATTATGAATTGTAAACGTGTTTTGTAGGCTGGTGAGCCGATAAATTATAAGTTGGTAGGCTTATGTATTAGTAGGTCTGAGATCCTATGTGTTAAAGGCTAGGGGCATGTTTTGCACATGTAATATTCATATTATTAATATAAAAACATTGTTGTGTGTAGATCGACCACGATAAAAGAGAATGGGGTACTAAGCTCCATTAGGCTAGGTAAGGAAGAGGGGGATGAGAGGTTGGAAAGTGGGGCTAAGTCTAGGGGATTAATTCCAAGAGAATAATAATTTATTATTATTCCAAAAGTTGTTTAGAAGGATATGTTTTGTCCTATGTTCCTTGGGAAGGACAAGTGACATCCAAAGGGAGAGGAACGTGCTTCATGAGTGAAAGGTGTCGACTCAGGCACATGCAGACTTAAGGGGGGGAATTCTTTCTATAAAGGGGACACATGCAGGTGGGGCAGAGGCACTCATGCACACACAGGCCGGCTCATGCAGAGAGTTTCGACTCTCAGACTTTCATCTTTTTGACTATGCTAAACCGGTTTTCCCCGTCTCTCCTTAGAAATTCATTCTCACACTGAGAAATCCACAGCTAGCCATTCCCACCATTGCTTAATTGTGACCATTTTTCACCTCTGTAATTTACTAAGTCAACCCTTTCCTTGAATGAATTAGCTATTTTGGTTGAAGAAGTAGGTTGTCAAGCCTGTGAGCAACTCTCTCCAAGCGAGAAATTGTGTTGAGGAGGTGATTTCCCCTGGAAGGAGTCCTGTAGCTGCTGCAGAGCTCCGAGAATTTTGGTCTGGTCTGTTGTTGAATCCCAAGGGAAGGGAGGTGGAGCAGTTGATGGACTATGTGACATTGAAGGTGTATACTCTTGGGGTGGGAGAGGCATGTGGGGAATGAGAGTCTGTGAGAAGTGGGTGCAAGTGACTCTTGGGAGAGAATCCTTCCTCTTAAACTATGTGATTTTCCTATCGACCTTGCCTAGCCTAGGAATCCCTTGCCTAGTGGAGTTTAGTCCCAACTCAGGGGTGACCCACTACTAAGAGTGATGAGAAGTGTAGTCTAAGGCTGGGAGGTCCATGGAAGGTCTACACACAGTTGTTGGTTTTACTCCAATTAAAATATAAGTATCATTTTCATGCTTAATTATTTATGTTATGCATGTCTGTGATTCTTGAAATGTTATCATGTGTTCCATTGCATGTAAGAATTACTGTCAATTCCATTTGAGTATGTGTGGTAGAAGTAACATTGTGGTATTTGTGTTAAATTCATTAGAAATTAATGTTATATATATATATATATATATATGTGTGTGTGTATGTTTTATAGTGGTGTTTCCCAGCTTGTCGATGGTCGAGTACTCTTAAAATTGGTATCAGAGCTAGTTGTAGAAGAAAATTTATTGGGTAGCATTTCCTGCCAGGGTGGTAGAGTGATGGTTGGGTATGCTACAAATTGGTATCAGAGCTAGTTGTAGAAGACACGTTATTGGGTAGCATTGCCTGATAGGGGTGTAGAGTGATGGTCGAGTATGCTACACCAAGGTACACTATGTCTCTATAGCTCAAATGAAATATCCTGGAGCAATATTTCCAATGGTGTAAACTATTCATCAAACAAATATTTTATGAGAAAGTTACAGGACAAATAGTGGAGGGTAAATTTTAAGACCCAACTAACTTCGAAGGGTCATAACTTTTGGCTCCAGAATCAAATTGAGGTGCAAGAGTAGTCTATGGAAAGATATTCAACCATAGAAGACATTCCTGGAGCTGAATTAAAATTCTGGACATGTTAAAAATGTTTAAGACAACATAGAAGGTACATGTAGCATTCTAGACCAAAAACATTAATTGGCATAGAACTTCAATAGGCTATAACTTGCAGCCCAGAACCCAGAAAGTGGTAAAAATTGGGTGAAATATCCAAAATATGTGTATGAAGAAAAAATATTGTGCTCTTACCAAAACTCCAATGGAGTAGGTGAAAAAATGGATAATTACAACACATATTTGCACCAAGTTGATGTGTGAACATGAGAATTTAATGGACAATTTTTAAATGACCATAACTTTCTTCTCAAGAATCAGAATTGAGCAAGGGAGTAGTCATTATAAAGGTATTAGATAGAGGAGTCTAATTATTCACCCACAAAATTGATTTGAGAAGTTAATTTTCACAAGAGATCAGAAGAAGGAATTATGATGTATTATTGGAACAAAATTGAACATAATTTCATAAATTTGTTAAATTGTTATCGTAACAAATTTTGTTGTCTACACATTTTTGCACAGTTAAAAATTTTTAGTTCTTAAGAGGTGAGAAGGTTCAAATTTTGTTAAATATAAGCAGAGGTACTCAGGGAAAGATTTCTATGACAAAAATCTTTCATAAGATGATCAAAACCCAACACTACAAAATGTTAAGGTATGAATTTGGGTGCAGCGATAAAGTATTGGGCAATGGGAAGCCACTACATGAAGTTCACTCATGTTAGTCAAGTATTCAATGGAATATGGGCCATGGAATAGATCATGTAGTGAATGAGTTAGTGAAAGTACATTCACTCCCAAAGAAACTAATATACATATTAAGCAATACATTGGATTCAGATATATTATAAAAGGAAATGACTATCAGAATGATAGTAATCGGATAAAGAAAGAGGCTTAATGCATATATGGATAAATAGTGCATCATATCCAGGGATTAGCTATGCAATTATAGAGTAATGCTTCCCTTATAGTTATTAGAGTGCGCAATGGAAGCATGGCATGAAAGACATCCCTTCAAGGGAATAGAAATGAAGGTGCACATAAGTAAGGAGTGTCGGTTAAGGCATAGGTGAATCGATATGTCTTGATGGAAGGGGATTATGCAAGTCAGGTTGAAATCAAATTGGTCAAAACAAGAGAAAGTAATAGTCATCAAGCGAATCCAAGTGTTGATATGATCATATAAGGAAGTTGTTGTTAACTATCCAAGGTTACTCAGAAAACATGATTGAAAATATAATTGGGTCATGTAGGAGTTGGATCAGAGGCATCTGAATAATAGTGGAATGTTGAAAATTGATATCAGCATTGTGACACCTTGTTTCCCCCAGTTTGTAAATATAACTATAAATGTTGAAAAGACTATGGAAAACTTTATATGTGTGAATATTGATTCGATGGACCTTTGTTTGAATGGTAAACTAATGTGAACCTAATTATTTACCAAGAAAATGGACAAGTGTTGCATGAATAATGGAAGGGGAGTGTACTTAGAAATGCCATGAATGTTATACGAAGAAAGGGTGAAGGGGACCATGAATGGTTGCGTTAAACTTCACCAAACTAGTGTTTACTGAATTTAATTGCTCAGGACCAGAGCCGTCCTCTAACCCAAAAATGAATTACAGTCAGGATGGTGGGTGGGAATACCTCCTCAAGAGGTAATGAGGGATGGGGTCTATAATCACTCATCTATAAGGCTTCCATACTTGACTGCTGACTGGGAATTTAGGCCACACACGACCCTGCTAAAAGAGGCGAGGAGGGAAGGTGTGGTGGGGAGAGGGGAAAAAGAACACGCCTGCAAAGAGTGTATAGACGTGAAATGAATCTTGGGGATTCAAGGAAGAATGGAAAACCAAGGGTTCTGGACACAGGAAATGGTAGAGAAGGTTATGATACAAGCTGATAAACGAGGCTAGTCCTCCTTTCTTGGTATCGTGTAAACCATTGCTAGGATCCTGTGGGAAGAGGAGAGTAACCTCTGTCCCTATTGTGGTTTAGTGAGAAGAAAAGGATGTGTTGCAGAGCATCGTGGTCTAGCTCAGGGGTGCCTAGTGGTGAATCCATTTGGAGTGATTGAGCCTATGGTTGGGTGGAAATGGGCACCCCTTCCAGTAGTCACTTCACATTGTTTGATTCTGATAAGTCTTTTCTTGGATTTAATTGTTGAGTTAGAATGATGAATGATTTCTTGGTTTTTACACATCTATATATATATATATATATATATATATATGCATGTATGAACATCTCTGTGTGAAATGGCTATGTTATGCGTATGATTCCATCTCCTTGGGAACTCACACTTCCCACTAATAAACTGTATGCCCAACTTCACCTCAGAGGAATTCCCAAGTGTAATTCGTAACATGGTCGATATAGGAAAGATCGTGTAGATTTGAAACCATCTATATAAAGAGAATACTTTCCCCTGACCCCCTTGCCATGTTAATTTCCAGACCCAAGTCCCTAACCTGTTTGGGGTGAGAACTCAGGAAAATAACGATATGAAAATAATGAAAGGGAAATATCTTCCTTGTCCGAAGGATGGATAGACGAGAGTTGTCAGGAAGGAGCCAAGGGTTTTCATGGTCATTGGATATGGGAAAGAGCATGGGATTTAACCCCTCTAGCCCCTCGGATCAACGAGTCCAGAGTTCATGTATCAGGAGAATTATGGGTTGGTGCGACCAAAACCTATAAAACCTGAAATCGTGAAGTAACATGGGTCCTTGATCCATGGATCCTTCGAGACCCACCTCGACCATTGGATTTGCATGTTCAGAGTTCACATATCGGGAGGATTAGGCGTTGGTGCGACCAAAACCTCTGAAAATCGAAATCACAAAGTAACGTGGGTCATTGATCTATGGATCCTTCAGGACCCACATAGACCGTTGGATCTGCGAGTTTAGAGTTTACGAACAGGGAGAGAATAGATCTCGTTCATCAGATCTAGAGGAAAGTGAACGAGGTATAAACCTTTGAAACTGCATAGGGGAGTGGACATTTGCGAAGTCCTAAAGTTCAGAAGTTAATCGGAACATTCCATCATCCAAGGATAGGTGGAAGTAGATCCAGGAGTTTGAGGATTCAGACCTCGAAAGATTTGCAAGGATCTGGGAACCACAATAATCCTATCCGTCCATCGAGACAGGACACATGGCGTGAGATCAACATTTCACGGACTTGTAAATTGGGAAGGTCAAAGGTGGAGTTGTGAGAACTCATGAGTTGATCTGAACCATCAGATTGTGAGAGGATCCATGGCCGTCAATTTGGCACAAGTGAAGTTTCAAGGATTAGAGGAAGGGAGATGAACTAATTTCCAACTTCACGATAAGTGAAGTCCCGAAGTCTTAGAAGCTTGTCCCCTAGGTTATAGCGAGGGGTCACATTGATGAGGATTAAGGGAGGAGCTAGCCTGTGATAGGCTCTAGCTTAGAAGTTTGGAAGTTCAGGATTCGGGGGAACTAAGGTTGGATCGCATGAAAATGTTTGACATGTGAAGTCACGAAGCAATAGCCGAAATCCCCGCTAGCGCGTGAGTTAGACGAGAGTTACACCAGATGGTGGAAAGGATGATGACTGGATCTTACTCCCCGAAGTAGGACCTAGGGATGGTACAATCAATATGTAATGTCCCCAAGGCCGAGCCCTATTGTAAATCATGTCTATGAAGTATAAATATTTCATTATGAATTGTAATTATGTTTTATAGGCTGGTGAGCCAAGTTTATATAAGCTGGTGGGCTAATGTGTTATTAGGCCGGAGAGCCTAAGTGTTAAGGCCAGAAGCCTACTTTTGTATATGTAATCATGCGGAACATTAATAAAAAATATAAACACCACTACATGCAGACCAACCACGATGAATGAGTGATGGGGGACTAAGCTTCCACATAATGGGTAAGGGATTGGGGGCTGGAAGGTTGGAAAGAGAGGCTAAGTGTTGAGCCTAGGGGCTTAAGTCCTTGGGAATAATATTTTAATATTATCTCAAAATCCATTTAAATGTGATATTTTATCCTAAGTTCTTTGGAAGGACGAGTGACATCCAAATGGGAAGGAAAGAGCTTCATGGGTGACAAGTGTAAAACCAAGCACATGCAGTTAAAACTATTGAGTTGAGCCATGATGGGGGTTCCTCCTCTATTCTACCGTCGACTGACTGAACTGGAAATCCTGGATGTCCTCTGCAAGAATACCCTCATGCAACTCGAGAAAACCAAAAAAAGGCATGTGTTGATTTCTGGAGGAGTCGGTACATCCTATGTCAAAACCATCTAGTCTGTGTTCGACCTTCGCGTGGATTTCTTATCATGCATCCCCAAAACCCAGAACCGTGATTATGTTCTATATGGATGGTTGGGAAACCGAATGTCCCATAATTGTTGAGCTTGGTTGGGTTGAAGTGTCTATCTATCATCTGTTTTGGAAACCCGTGTTTTTTGTCCCAATTGACTGTGGCGGCCACATAGTTCTTGGCTGGGTGTCATTGATGTTGTTGTATGTTCGTTGTTGAATCCATACCCGATCTATCTGTAGGTTGTTGTTTTCTATTTTCCTGAGTGGAGTTGTGTTGTGGTTATCCTCACTATGTGGGAATTGATTTGGAAGGGGCTGAAGAACTGGGTTTTAAGGCCCTTAGTTGAAGAGGCAGTCTATCGGTCCCGTGAGAAGCTATTTCTAGGTGAAGGAGTCTGCTGGGAAGTGGTATTCTTCCAGAGAGAGTCCAACACCAACAATGGAGCTCAAAGACTTCCTGATCCAACCTGTTGTCAATACCTAGAGAGGAAGGTGAAGCACTGATGGACTATTCTTGTGAAGGTGTATACTCCCGAGCGGAACAGGCATGTGGGGAATGAGAACCCATGAGTAGTGGGAGTAAGAAGGAATCCTGGGAAGAATCCTTCTGGTTATTTTGTGCAGTTTTCCCTGTAACCTTAGCCTAGACTAGGATTCCTTGCCTTGGGTGGAGCTTAGTCCTAACTCGGAGGTGACCCACTGCTAAGCATGATGAGCAACGTGGTCTAAGGCTGGGACGTTCGTGGAATGCCTACACGTAGTTGGGGGAATTACCATGGTTTCAAAGATAAGTATCGACTTATGCTTAATATTATGTTTTGCATGCCTGTGATGCTTATATGTATCATGTATTCTGTTGTGGATATGAATTATTGTTAATTCCAGGGATTATTTATGTTAGTAGTAATCTTGTGCTTACTCTGAATTAAATGTGTTTAATTTGATTTAAATCCATGCTATTAATTAAGTATGAGAATGATGTTGTTCCGCACAGTAGAATTTGCCCGACCAGTGGGATGACGACCGGGGGGGTGTTACAGTATGGTATCAGAGCATAGTTTCAATGCTAAGCTTGGATGGGCCAGATAAGTGGTCTTTGGACCGAGGTTTTGAGAAGAAATTGTGTCTGGAGGACTAATTTCAGACCTCAGAATGTTTCTGAGTGTCAACGAGCTACTTGACCATGTTACAAAGCTCAGGAGGTGTAGTGGTATTATAAAACTGTAGTTGGTGTGGTATATGGCCACAGGGAGAGAGAGAACTCCACACTAGAAGTGTTGGATCAAGTAGATGAAGGTTCAAAATGAGGGTACCAAGTCATTGGCCAAAAGTCCTTGAGAAACAGAGTTGGACGGTTAGAATTCTCTGTGGAGAACTCGCAAAATCACGAAGGCCGTAAGATGGCCAGAAGTTGCAAGGTGGTTAGTGGATGGAGAAACTCTCCACCCTAGGATCCATAATAAATGTGGGTCATTGATCATGGTTGGTTTGAACCGTTGGATCATTTCGGCAATTCAGGGATCATGAACTTGGAGCACAGGCCAAATTCTTGGTCACTCCAAGTCCCGAATCGCGAAAGAGATTAACCAGGGATAGAATCGGATGGTGGAGCACTTCCAGGAAGAAGTATCGAAATCCCATGAGTCGTCAGATCCAGCCAACTAGCGAGGAAGTTAGGGATAGAGATATTTGATAGGTGTAAGAATAGGAGAGATATGGACTGTTAGATCCAAATCATCAAGGATCGTTGGATCTCATACAATAAATCGTGTATCGAAATTCGAGGATTGAAGTGACAAGAGATTTGGAGTCACTTCATCGTGAACTCCCGGTTACCGAAAACCCAAAACCCCAAAATCCCAAAACGATCTACACCATAGATCATAGGAGAGGAACTTGACCGTTGGATCAAGTAGATAAATAGACTGTAATTTCAGAATTTCGACAAATGAAAGTTCGATATGTGTAGATGCATGAACTCCTGATGCCCGAAACTCCGAAACGAAATGTAAAAGTAGTGGGCCCCCCTGACATCGCTGGGAGTGAGGTGGACCTTCTTAAGGACACCATGTGTCACTACCTTGGTGGGTAACAATTGTGCTGTGGGCCCGAAGGGTAAGGAAATTGAATTTTTGGAAGTCGAGAGTTGGAGAGGGAAGCGAGTGCGAGAACCTCCAAGACCAAAACCCCAAAACCCGAAACCTTAAAGCCCCGAAATCCCGAAACCCAAAGTTTCATTTGGAGAGCCTTGTAGCACCTAGCAATTTAGCGTTTGATCACAGCCCATGGATGCATGGGTTGGGGACTAAGAAAATAGGGGCTATCATCAAAAATTGCAGAGCCAAACAGAGTTCAGAAAATTCATGGAATCGAAACATTTTCTTATTCGCATTGGTTTATAAATGTTGTAGTTTAAGGCCTAACAAACTTCGGTTGACTACACGTTGTGTGTGCAGAGTTCAACGAGTGTCAGGATAGTCGCGAATCGACGCCGAGTATAGAAATGGAAGAGGTGTGGATTTCCTCCAATTCGTAGAACGAAAGAGAAGGAAGGAATGTCAACTTGGGATTCGAAGGGTCAAACTCTAATGGGTAAGGAAAAGAGATGGATAAGGAAGGACATATGATGAAAATCATTGAAAGATTACAAAAAAATGCCTAGGCTCGTCGAGCTGATAGCTGAAAGCTCATGAAAGTCAGGGATAGGCAGGGTGAATTCAACTTAAGGATGTTGAAGAATCTGGAAAGAATAGAAAATAAATTGGAAAAGGAGAGTGACACAAGCAAAACAGGGAGTCACAGGACCCTTGAGAGAAAAAGAATATCGAGGAGTGGTAGCAGACATCGTCATCACTCCCCAAAGAATTTTGATAAGGATGCACATAGTGGTTCAAGCCCATCCCCTACCAGAAAACACCGAAGATCTGGAGTGGATGAATTGAAAGGGGAGATGAACAAGATTAAGCCTCCTACGTTTAATGGAGAACATAAGAAGGAGGAAGATGTCGAAACATGGTTGCTTGGCATGAGGAAATATTTCCAACTGCAGAATTATTCCTCTCATGCAGAAGGAAGAATTGTGATGTATCAACCAAAAGGAAAAGCATCCATGTGGTGGGATCATCTTGTACAGGTGCAACACGTTAGAGATAAAGATATCACATGGAAGGAATTCAAGAGGTATTTCGAGAGGAAATACCTGACTAAAAGATACTATGATAGAAAGATGAAGGAGTTCTTCGAACTCAAGCTGGGCAACAAGACCATTGATGAGTATGAACAAAAGGTTTTGGAATTACTGAAGTATGTTTCGTTCATCAAAGATGAGTCTGTCAAGATTCAGAGGTACTTGAGTGGATTACTGCCTCCCATTGGTGACAAGATTCAATATGATGATCCTAAGACTATGGAAGAAACGATAAGAAGAGAGAAGTGCTTATTTGAACAACAAAGAAAAAAACCTACCTTTTGGAAGGCTTGGGATGACCAAAAAAAGTTCAAGAAAGAACAGAGGCAGAAGGGAAATAAACCTCCCTTTTTCAGAAATAGTCCTCAAGGACATCCATCATTTAGAGAGCCAAGAATGGTTGAAATGGGAGAACAAAGGTTGATACAGATGCCCATTTAGTGTTGGGTTTGTAAAGAGAACCACAAGTATGGAGATTGTCCCCATAAAAATGGCAAAGCAAGAGTTGTCCATAATGTTCAACAAGCTGAAACAGTGGACGACATGGGAAGTAGAATGCCAAGGATCTATGCGGACCTGGACAACAAGCAAACTGAATTTTAGTCGCACATGATTGAAGTGGAAGGTATGATTAACAATCAACCATTTATTATTTTAATTGATTCAGGGGCTAGCCATAGTTATGTAGATCCTAGGGTGGTGGAAAGTTTGCATTTATCAAGAAGAAAACATGAAAAGTCTTGGTTAGTACGGTTGGCTACAGGAACTAAGAGGAAAGTCACTGAGTTGGTTAAGTCCTGTCCGGTGGACATGAAGGGATTGAGCATGAAGGTTGAATTGAATATTCTTCCTTTAGGATCTTATGACTATTTAATTGGGATGGACTAGTTGGACCAACACCATGCCCTCCTGGACTGTCGTAACAAGGAATTTACATGCCTGGATGAGGAGGGGAATCGGAAAACAGTCCAAGGAATTCCCAGAGCTATGGTTGTTAAAGAAATCTCAGCAATGCAATTGAAAAAGTGCTACATGAAAGGTTGTCAATTGTTTGCAGCCCGTGTGGAGGAAGCATCCAGAGATGAAGTCTCAAATATTGGATACCATGCGATACTAACATAGTTTGAAGACGTATTTCAGGAGGTACCCAGACTACCTCCGAAGAGAGATATCAATTTCTCTATAAATTTGATGCCTAGAGCAGCTCTAGTGTCAAAATCTCCTTATAGAATGAGTACACCAGAGTTGAAAGAGTTGCAATTGCAGCTTGAAGAACTTCTAAATAAGGGGTACATTCGCCCAAGCATGTCACCTTGGGGTGCCCTAGTCCTGTTCATGAAGAAGAAGGATGGGACATTGAGGCTGTGCATTGATTTCAGAAAGTTGAACAAAGAAATTGTCAAGAACAAGTATCCTTTGTCGAATATCGATGATCTTTTCGATCAGTTGAAAGGTGCGAAAATATTTTCGAAGATAGATATTAGATCAAGATATCACTAGGTAAGAATAAAGGATGAAGACATCAGCAAAACCACCTTTAGAACAAGGTACAGTCATTACGAGTTCACAGTGGTACCGTTTGGGCTGTCGAATGCACCTGTTGTTTTTATGAGCTTGATGAATGGTGTATTTAGGGACTATCTAGACAAGTTTGTCATGGTCTTCCTGGATGACAGTTTGGTGTATTCCAAGTCAGAGGAAGAGCATGAACAACACCCAAGGATGGTGTTGCAAGTGTTGAGAGAACACCAGCTGTATGCCAAGTTGAGAAAATGTTCATTTTATCAAAGGCAGATCCATTACTTGGGGCACATTATTTCAGAAGAAGGGATCGTTGTGGATCCTGAGAAGGTTGAGGCCATCAGAGAATGGTCAGTGCCAAGGAATGTGGTGGAAGTTAGATCCTTTATGGGTCTATCGGGCTATTACAGAAGGTTTATCACAGGGTTCTCAAAGATAGCTCACCCTATAACTTCCTTGCAAAGGAAGGAGAAAACGTTTCAGTGGACTAAAGAGAGTGAGAAAAGTTTCCAACGATTGAAGCAACTCTTAACCAATGCTCCAATATTGAGGATTGCAGATCCAAATGTGGATTTTGTGGTGTGCACTGATGCATGCAAAGAATAAATGGGAGGATTCCTCGGTCAAAACGGATTCGTAATCTGTTATGAGTCCAGGAAATTAAAAGAGCACGAGAAGAACTATGCAACCCATGATTTGGAGTTGGCAGCAATCGTTCACGCTCTAAGGAAATGGAGGCATTACCTCATGGGAAGGAGGTTTGAACTCAGAACATACCATAACAGTCTAAATTATTTGTTTGATCAGCCAACCTTAAATGCTAGACAAAGTAGGTGGCTGGAATTTCTGTGTGAGTACGACTTTGTGATCAAGCATATCAAAGGAAAGGAGAATAAAGTGGTTGATGCACTCAGAAGGAGGGTGCATGAATTACATGCTACAACCATTAGCATGTATCAGACTGATATTAAAAGAAGAATTCTGGAGGCTGCAAATGTAGATCGGCAATACAAAGAATTGGTAGACAAGCTACAGTAGGGTAAGATGCCACAGAAGATGGAAATTTGTAAATTGGAAACAGATGGAATACTGTTGTACAAGAACAAAAATTTTGTACCCAATGTACAGTGCTTGAAACAAATGATTTTGTAAGAGATGCATAATGTGCCTTATGCAGGGCACCCTGGATATCAGAAAACAGTAGCAGCGGTCAAGAGCCATTACTTTTGGCTGGGTATGAAGAGAGAGATCATTGAATACATCGCCAGATGTATGGAGTGCCGGAAAGTTAAAGTTGAGCATACGCACCCAACAAGGTTGTTGCAAGCTTTACCCATTCCTGAGTGGAAGTGGGAAGTAGTAACAATGGATTTTATTACGGGATTTCCCAGAACAGCCAAGTTGCATGATTCGATCATGGTGGTGGTGGACAAGCTTACAAAAGCTGCCCATTTTATTCCACTGAAAACTACTCACAAGGCAACAGATGTTGCTGATAATTTCGTGAAGGAAGTGGCACGATTGCATGAAATTCCTAAAACGATTGTGTCTGACAGAGACCCAAAATTCACCTCGAATTTCTAGAAAGGATTGTTCAAAGGATTCAGAACGAATTTGAAATTTAGTACAACTTATCATCTTGAGTCTGATGGACAGACAAAGAGGGTGAATAGAGTAATAGAAGACATACTGAGAATGTATGTGATGGACAAACCATCAAGATCGGAAGACTACCTGCACTTGGTAGAATTCACCTACAACAATGGGTATCATGCATCGTTGAAGATGAGCCCATTTGAAGCACTTTATGGAAGAAAGTGCAATACTCCAGTGAGATGGGATAATCCAACTGATAGAGAAGTAGTTGGGCCAGAGTTGCTCAAGGAGATGGAGGACCAAATGATAAAAATTAAGAAGAATTTGAAAGCTTCCCAGGACAGGCAGAAAAGTTATGTTGATAAGAATAGAACCCACAGAGAGTTCAAAGTGAGTGATCATGTTTTCCTGAAAGTGAAAGCTAACAGGAGTTCCCTGAAGCTGGGAAGTTTCACCAAGTTGGCAGCCAGATTTTGTGGGCCATTTGAAATCCTGGAAAGGATTGGGCTAGTTGCATATATGCTTGCATTACATGCATCCATGACTATACATAATGTGTTTCATGTTTCATTGCTTAAGAAATATATACTAGATGCTAATCATGTTATCGATTGGAATGTGATTCAAGTGGAACAAGAAGGTGTCCTGCAAGTGCATCTTATGCGCATATTGGACAGGAAAAACAAACAGCTCTGGAATCAAGATATAGGGCTTGTAAAGGTCCAGTGGACCTAGTACGGTCCTGAAGATGTGACATGGGAGCATGAAGATGTTATGCGGGCAGAGTACTCACATCTTTTTGAAAATTTTGAAAAGCTTGCAGATGCAGTGTAAAGTTGCACTGAGGACAATGCAAAAATAAGGGGAGGGGATTGTAATGTCCCCAAGGCCGAGCCCTATGGTAAATCGTGTCTATGAAGTATAAATCTTGAATTATGAATTGTAATTATGTTTTATAGGCTTGTGAGCCAAGTTTATATAAGATGGTGGGCTTATGTGTTTTAGGCCGGAGAGACTAAGTGTTAAGGCTGGGAGCCTTCTTTTGTATATGTAATCATGCAGAACATTAATAAAAAATATAAACACTGTTGCGTGTAGACCGACCACGATGAATGAGTGATGGGGGACTAAGATTCCACGGAATGGGTAAGGGACTGGGTGTTGGAAGGTTGGAAAGAGAGGCTAAGTGTTGAGCCTAGGGGCGTAAGTCCTTGGGAATAATATTTTAATATTATTCCAAAATCCATGTAAATGTGATGTTTTATCCTAAGTTCTTTGGAAGGAGGAGTGACTTCCAAATGGGAAGGAGCGAGCTTCATGGGTGAATAGTGTCAACCCAAGCGCATGTAGTTAAAACTGTTAAGTTGAGCTGTGATGGGGGTTCCTCCTCCATTCTACTGTTGTCTGTCTGAACCGGAAATCCCAGATGTCCTTTGCAAGAATACCCTCACACAACTCGGGAAAACCAAAAAAAGGCATGTGTTGATTTCTGGAGGAGTCAGTACACCCTCTGTCAAAACCATCGAGTCTGTGTTTGACCTTTGCTTGGATTTCTTATCATGCATCCCCAAGACCCAGAACCGTGAGTCTGTTCTGTATGGATGGTTGGGAAATTGAATGTCCCGTAATTGTTGAGCCTGGTTGGGTTGAAGCGTCTGTCTGTCATCTATTTTGGAAACCCATGTTTATTGTCCCAGTTGACTGTGGCGGCCACAAAGTTCTTGGCTGGGTGTGGTTGTTGCTATTGTATGTTCATTGTTGAATCCATACATGATCTGTCTGTAGGTTGTTGTTTTCTATTTTCCTGAGTGGGGTTGTGTTGTGGTTACCCTCACTGTGCGGGAATTGAGTCAGAAGGGGCTGAAGAACTGGGTTTTAAGGCCCTTAGTTGAAGAGGCAGTATGTCGGGCCTGTGAGAAGATATTTCCAGGTGAAGGAGTCTACTGGGAAGTGGTATTCTTCTAGAGAGAGTCCAGCACCAACAACGAAGCTCTAAGACTTCCTGATTCAACCTGTTGCTGAGACCTAGAGAGGGAGGTGAAGCACTGATGGACTGTTCTTGTGAAGGTGTATACTCCCGAGTGGAACAGGAATGTGGGGAATGAGAGTCTGTGAGTAGTGGGCATAAGAAGGCATCCTGGGAAGAATCCTTTCGATTATTCTGTGCAGTTTTCACTGTAACCTCAGCCTAGACTAGGATTCCTTGCCTTGGGTGGAGCTTAGTCCCAGCTCAGGGGTGACCCACTATTGAGCATGATGAGTAGGTTGGTCTAAGGCTAGGAGGTTCATGGAAGGCCTACACATAGTTGGTGGAATTACCACGGTTTCAAAGATAAGTACCAGCTTATGCTTAATATTATGTTTTGCATGCCTGTGATGCTTATATGTATCATGTATTCTGTTGTGCATATGAATTATTGTTAATGCCAGGAATTATTTATGTTAGCAGTAATCTTGTGCTTACTCTGAGTTTAATGTGTTTAATTTGATTTAAATGCATGCTATTAATTAAGTATGAGAATGGTGTTGTTCTGCACAGTAGCGTTTGCTTGGCCAGTGGGATGACGGTTGGGGGGGACGTTACACGATATGAATCCGTGTAGATGACACACGGTTCTCGGTTAGAGCATACCGAAGGATTAGGGAGGTCGCGAGATATAAACCAAGGGTTGGTTTAGCATCTGGCCGTAGTCGCTAGAATAGTATGGATAAGTTCTGTAATATCCCTAGGTTGAACCCAATTGTAATGTAAATGAAAATGTACTTAAGATGGTGAGTTGTTTGATATCATTTTGTATGCACATTCCATGGAATAATGCACGTAGGTATTGCGCAATGAAATGATGAAGTGTGCACATTCCAAGATACCACGTGCATCATCTTAAGTGCGTGTGATTGTGAGGCTAGCAAGCCTTTGTGTTTATGCTATGTTTTGTAGGCTGGTGAGCTAGTGGTTATAAGCTATGATGCTTATGTTTTGATTAGGCTGGAGAGACTAGATGTTAAAGGCTAGTGCGCCTATTTTTTACATGTCTCATAATTAATATAAATACATCATTGCACGTAGACCGACCATGATAAAACAGATGGGGGACTAAACTCCACTAGTTAGGGAAAGGGAGGGGCTAAGTTAAGGGAAGGGGCTAAGCTAGGGAGCTTAAGCCAAAAAGGAATATTATATTAATATTTATTTAATATAAAGTATGGATAATTATTTTATCCTAAGTTCTAAAGTTGGGTACAAGTGGGCCAAAGTAGCCCCCAACATGACAAGTGTCAAGTTGGGGACATGCATACATATTGTGGGGGCTTATTTCATTCCTATCATCTTTCCCCTCATTCCTTCCATCATTCAGTCATTCAGTCAATCATCCATGAGCATGCACACACCCATTGAGCTATCTTTCTTACCTTCAAGACTCTACCTGAACCCGTATCCATAGCCATTTTGTGTTGGTGTGTCTAGTTAGCTTGAGAGATGGAATGAAGAAGTGGGTTGTCAGGCTCATGAGCAATTCTCTGGGTGAGAGAATTGTTGGGGATTGATTTCCTGAAGGTGCTGAATTACAGCTACAGTTCTCTGAGACTTCCTGTCTGACTTGTTGTTGAAGCCCAGAAAGGAAGTGGGACAGCCGAAGGACTGTTGAGTAGAGAAGGTGCACACTTCCTGGGTTAGACAGGCATGTGGGGAATGAGGGACTGTAGGTTGTCAGTTGAGTGAGCACCTATGATGGAGTCTTTCCTGTTGTCCATGGGACTTTATCCTGGCTAGGAATCTCTTTACCCAGGTGGAGTTTAGTCCCAACTCGGGAGTGACTCATTGTTGAGAGTGATGAACGGTGTGGTCTAAGGCTGGGAAGTTTGTGGAAGGTCTGTACACAGTTGGTGATATTCTCACAAAAATAAGTGTCAATTGTGTGATAAATTTACATGTTGCATTGTTATTTACATGTTTTATTTTATGGGTTTATCCTATGCATGATTATAACTGTTTGTGTGTTTATGGGTATTTCCTGTATATGCTACATGTCTATGTTACTATTATTTCAGTGTGAATCCATGCATTTATGAAATGTATTTGTCTATTTATGTTTTACATGTAAATCTTCTGCAAGTGTTCTGTGTGCATATGTTTTAATTGCATGCAGTTAGATTTTTTTTATGTGGCATAGCTCAGTTGGTTGTTGGGTGTGTTATAGTATGTTCCACAGAGAGAAAAAGAGAGTTCTCTGGCATAGTGTGGACCGGCATGGATGGCAGGGGACGTTACAAATTCGTATAAGAGAATCAGTTTTCAACATTGAGCCTGAATGGGCCAAACAAGTTGAGTTGTAGTGAAATTTCATAGAGAAATTATTTCGAGGTGGCCAAATTTTGAGTTGTAGAGCGTCCATGTTAATATTTGGAAGCAACAATGCATAATTGGGAAAAGCCCCAATTTCTCTTGTTAAATTCATCAGAAAATGGAGAAATTCGGCCAAGTGATGAGATATTCCCGATTTAATATATATTCTAGCAAATTTAGACCCGGAATTGGTTGAATTTGAAGTTACAGTAAAGCCATGATAGATGGAGTGGACTATGTAATTAAAATTCCCAATTCGTGAATTGATTTGGGTGAATTCGTTCTAGAAATGCCAACCCACGACGATTTGTTATTACAGAGGTTGAATTGGTGTTATCGGGGTGAAATTGAACGAATTTTTTGGTTGCATAGTGTCTATAGTAAATTGGGGAAAAGTTAGGAAAAAGCCCCAATTTCTACAACGAAATTCACGAGGATTTGATGCGCATAAAGGTGAATGTGCACAGGTGGGCGCACTAAAAATGCATGATGCACAGTGAAAATATTGTGATAGGTAAAATTCGACACTGCACAACAAGATATCGGCATGCTGGTGCACGCACTAAATTTTGGCACCACGCGGAAAAATGTTAGTGTGCGGGTGTGCATGCTAAATTTTGGTACCGCGCAGAAAAATAGTGGTTTCCTGGTGCACGCGCTATATTTTGGTGCTGCACAGAAAAAAGTTTGTGTGCAGGTGCGTGCGCTAAATTTAGCATTGCACAGTGTGCATATGCATAGGAAGTGCGTGCAGTTTTCACACTAATAATAATGGCGTGCGTGGTTCGTGCAGTATTGGCACAACGCAGTAGCTACGTGCGCAATATGGGTATATGTTGTCGCACGACAATTTAGTGAAGGGTGTGCACAAAGTATCGGTGCGCAGTGAGGCATACTAAACTCTGGCATGATGCAGTAGGTAGAGTATAATGCACATAGACTATCAGCGCGTGATACAAAAGCTGCGTGCAACATGTAATAGAGAAGGAACCAAAACTGCGCGCAGTGGATATTGGCGCGCGACACGAAAGTAGTGCGTGCAAGTTAGTGGCGCAACAGAGAAGTGATACATAGTGGTTTTAAAGTGCACAAAACACGATTTCCCTTTTGTTGTTGCTACACATGGTAAATATGGGTTTACAGGTTGAAATTTGTATGCACAGAGTCGTTAGGAAGGTGAATAACAATAGAAAACCAGTGATTTTTTGCGACGTTTTATATCATTTGAACGACATCTTTTTTTGCAGCGTGTTTTTTAGGGCCTTAACAACATTTTTAGCAACTCAAAAATCACGAGATAGAGGTGTACCAAAAGGTACACTCTATCTCTATATCTCAAATGAAAGAATTCGGATAGATCTTTCTAATGGTATAAATTGTTCGTCAAACAAAGCATTTTTGAGAAAGTTACAACACAAACAGTGATGGGTAAATTTTAAGACCCCACTAACTTCAAAGAGCCATAAATTTCTTCTCTGGAATCAGATTGAGGCGTAGGAGAAATCAATGGAAATATATTGATCCATAGAAGACAATCACATAGTTCAATTAAATTTATGGGCAAGTTAAAAGTGTTTAATATGGAAAATAAGGTACATGTAACATTCCAGACCAAAGACACAAATTTGCATAGAACTTCAACAGGTTGTAACTAGCAGTCCAGAGCCTAGAATAAGGTGAAACTTGGACATAATGTCCATAATATGATTATGCAAAAACCCAATTGATATCCTATGAAAATTCCAATGGAGTAGCTGCAGAAATACATAATTACAACGTAGAGTTGCGTCAAGTGGAAGTATGAACAGAAAAGTTAATGGGAAAATTTTGAATGACCATAACTTTCTACTCCAGACTCAGAATTGAGCATGTGAGTAGGCGTTGGAAAGGTATTGGATAGTGGACTATAAATATCCACCCATAAAATTGATCTAGGCATTCAATTTTCTAGGAAATCAGAAGAAAGAGTTCTGATATAGTATTGAACCAAAATGGTTCATATTTTTCATAATAATTATTGAAATAGTTAGCCTGACAAAGTTTGTTGGCTACACATTTTGCAGAGTTAACAACAACTAGATCAGATAAAGATCAACATAGATTCCAGAGGAATGGAAGAGGCACAAGGGATTTACATCCAGGAAGATGAAATTAGAGGGATGGATGTTCATTTGGGCATTCAAGGAACAAACTCCAATGGGCATGGAGATGAAAGGAATGAAAACATGAATATGGCAGAGACCATTAAAAATTTGCAGAAGGATGTCCAAATCCATAAAGTTGATAATTAAAGGCTTATGCAAGCCAAGGAGAAACAAGATGACTTCAACATGAATTTATTGGAGAGATTTAACAAAATAGAAAAGAAATTAGACAAGGAGAGTGGCTCAAGCAAATCAGGAAGTCACATGCATTCTGATGAGAAAATAAAAGCAAGAAGTGTTAGAAAAGATAACCATCACTCCCCAAGGCATTCCAATAAAAGAGAACACAATAGCTCCAGTCCATCCCCTGTCATAAAGCATAAGAGTTCTGGGGTGGATGAGCTACGAGGAGAAATGAACAAAATCAAACCTCCTACATCTGATGGTGAGCACAAGAAGGATGAAGATGCAGAAACATGGTTGCTGGGCATGAGAAAGTATTTCCAATTGTATAATTATTCTTCTCATGCAGAAGGTATAATTTCCATCTATCAACTCAAAGGAAAAGAATCGATGTGGTGGGATCAACTTGTGTAGGTGCAGCATATCAAAGAGAAAAGTGTTACTTGGAGGGAATTCAAGAAGTATTTTGAGAAGAAATACTTGACTAAGAGATACTATGACAAGAAAATGAAAGAATTATTTGAAATCAAGATTGGGAGTATGACACTAGATGAATATGAAAGAAGGTTTTTATAACTGTTGAAGTATGTCTCTTTCATCAAGGATGAGATAGTTAAGATTCAAAGGTATTTGAGTGGATTCCATCATTTATCAGTGACAAAATACAGTATGATGATCCAAAGACATTGGAGGAGACAATAAGGTGAGCTAAATGCCTTTATGATCAACAAAAATCAAGGCCAACTTTTCAAAAATCTTGGGAAGACAAAAAGCAATTCAAGGTGGATCAGAGGAAGAAGGGATCTAAGACACCATTCTTTAGAAATAATACATAGGGACAACAAACTCCTAGAGAGCCTAGAATGATTGAAATAGGGGGTCAAATACCAAGGAAACCACCTATTCAATGTTGGGGTTGTAAAGGAGATCACATGTTCAGAGATTGTCCTCATAGAGGTGAAAAAGGGAGAATTGTTCACAATGTACATGAAGATGAAATAATGGAGGACATGGGTAGAAATGTGCCAAAGATCTATGTAGCCCTGGACAACAAGAAAGCAGAGTATCAGTCACACATGGTTGAAGTGGAAGGTATGATCAACAACCAAACCATTGCTATTTTAATTGATTCGGGAGTTAGTCATAGTTATATAGATCCTAAGATGGTGGAAAGTTTGCATTTGCCAAGAATTAAGCATGAAAAATCTTGGTTGGTGCAGCGAGATACAGGAGCCAAAAGAAAAATTAATGAGATGGTTAAGTCATGTCGTATGGACATGAATGGGTTGAACACCAAGGAAGATTTGAACATCTTGCCTTTAGGTTTCTATGACTGTCTAATTGGCATGGATTGGTTGGGCTAAAATTATGCTCTCTTAGATTGTCATAACAAGGAATTTACTTTCTTGGATGAGGAAGGTAACCAAAGGAAAGTGCAGGGAATTCCCAAGGCAGTAACCATCGGAGAAATTTCAACATTGTAGCTAAAGAAATGTTACAGGAAAGGGTGTCAAATATTTGCAACACATATGGAAGAGACACCTAGAGATAAGGTGCCAAATTTAGAAATCATGCAGTCTTGGAAGAATTTGAATATGTGTTCAAGGAGGTACTAGGACTACCCCCAAAGAGAGATATTGATTTATCTATAAATTTAATGCCTGGAGCAGCTCCAGTGGCAAAGACTCCTTACAGAATGAGTACACTAGAGTTGAAGGAGTTTTAAATGCAGCTTGAAGAAATTTTGAAGAAGGGGTATATATGCCCAAGTGTGTCACCTTGGGGTGCCCCAGTCTTGTTTGTAAAGAAAAAAAAATATGGAACATTAAGAATTTGCATTGATTTCAGACAGTTGAATAAAGTAATTGTTAAGAACAAGTATCCTCTACCAAGGATTGATTATCTCTTTGATCAATTGAAGGATGCCAAGATATTTTCAAAGATAGATCTTAGATCAGGATACCATCAGGTGAGGATTAAAGAGGAAGATATCAGACAGACCACCTTCAGGACAAGGTATGGTCATTATGAGTTCACAGTGGTGCCATTTGGGTTGTCAAATGCACCAGCTGTTTTCATGTGTTTAATGAATGGTGTTTTCCGAGAATATTTAGACAAGTTTGTCATTGTCTTTTTGGAAGACATTCTTGTATATTCCAAGTCAGAAGAAGAGCATGAGCATCATTTGAGAATGGTGTTGCAAGTATTAAGGGAGCATCATTTGTATGCCAAATTGATCAAGTGCTCATTCTATCATAAGCAAAATTATTATTTGGGTCATATCATTTCAAAGGATGGGATAGCAGTGGATCCTGAGAAGATAGAGGCTATTAGAGAATGGTCAGTGCCAAATAATGTCATAGAGGTGAGATCATTCATGGGTCTTGAAGGCTACTATAGGAGAATTATTGAAGGATTTTCAAAGATTGCACACCCAATAACTTCCTTACAAAAGAAGGGTATGAAGTTTCACTATACATTGGATTGTGAAAAGAGTTTCCAACACTTGAAACAATTATTAACAAGTGCTCCAATACTAAGGATTGCAGACCCAAATGAAGACTTCGTTGTATGAAAAGATGCATGTAAAGAAGGACTTGGTGGAGTCCTCACTCAAAATGGGTTTGTTATATGTTATGAACCAAGGAAGTTGAAGGAGCATGAAAGACACTATGCCACTCATGTTTTGGAGTTGGCAGCCATAGTGGATGCCTTGAGGAAATGGAGACACGACCTCATGGGAAGAGGTTTGAGCTGAGAATAGACCACAATGGTCTGAAATATTTATTTGATCAGCCAACTCTAAATGCTAGGCAAACTAGATGGTTAGAATTTTTAAGTGAATATGACTTTGATATAAACCATATCAAAGGGAAAGAGAACAAAGTGGTTGGTGCACTCAACAAAAGAGTACATGAATTGCATGCTACAGACATTAGCATGTACCAATCAGATTTGAAAGACATAATTATAGAGGCTGCCAAATTAGATTTGCATTACAAAGAATTAGTGGCAAAATTACAGCAAGGTAATTTGCAACAGAAAATTGAAGATTACAATATAGATAATGATGAAATTCTCAGGTACAGGGGAAGAATTTATGTACCAAATTCTAATGAATTGAAAGGTATGATACCGAGATAAATTCATAATGTTTCTTATGCTAGGCACCCATGATATCATAAAACGGTTGCAGCTGTCAAGAACCAATATTATTGGTCAGGCATGAAGAAAGATGTTGATTTTATTGCTAGATGTTTGGAATGTCAAAAATTAAAGGCTAAGCATAAACACCCAACTGGTTTTCTACAGCCATTACCCATTCCTGAGTGGAAATGGGAAGTTGTAACAATGCATTTCATCACCAAACTTCCCAGAACAAACAAGCAACATGATTCTATCATGGTAGTGGTGGATAAGCTTACTAAAGTTGCCCATTTTGTTCCAGTTAAGCTCACTCACAAGGAGGACAACATTTTTTATGTTTATATGAAGGAAATTGCTAGATTACATGGCATATCAAAGACAATTGTGTCTGATAGAGATCCAAAATTTACCTCAAAATTTTGGAAAGGATTGTTTAATGGATTTGGAACAAATTTGAATTTTAGCACAGCTTATCATCCAAAATCAGATAGTCAAACAAAGAGGGTGAATCAAGTGATTGAAGATATGTTAATGATGTATGTGATGGATAAACCATCAAAATGGGAAGACTACCTACACTTGGTAGATTTTTCTTATAACAATGGGTACCAAGCATCTCTAAAGATGAGCCCATTTGAGGCACTTTATGGCAGAAAGTGCAACACACCAGTGTTAGAAAAACAGGACCGCGGAGAAATAAAATAAAACAAATGCGGAAACAAAACACAAAAGATACACAATACAAGAGAGACACAAATTTATGTAGTTCACCCAGTGTGGGCTACGTCCACCAGAGAAATTGTCAGGTCCTTCCTTTATTATTATCCAGCATATGAAGGGATACAATCTACAACAAACCCACTGTAACTTCTTCTTATTTATCTCATAGTCTCCTATCTCATAATACAATATTTTCCATCAATCATAGCTGCAATACATTTCCCTCATAAAAGAGGGTTACCTTCTAGGTCAAAAAACCCTAACATAATCTCTATTGTTAGATATGCGACCTTATAATGAACAGTCCAGATTTACAATGAAATTACAATATACATTTACAAGGAAATTTTTCCTTCAGGGGCTTCACCCCCGAACCCCAACTTGCCCCCAGACCCCCCAGCCGGGGGGATAGCCCCCCCAGACCCCGCAGAGGGGGTACCCCACTCTGCACTCCCCCATGTGGAAGAGTGTACATAATTCTAGGCTGTAAATACTTCATGGGGTATAAACATGGCTGAAAGTAAAATACCTTTGAATCAGGAAGATAATCAGGCTCCACAACCAAAAATCTCCCACATGGAGACTGATCTCAACAACTCCACCACTGTTGTATATACTGGACTCTTAACCGTCTTGGGCCTGGAAAATTTCTCATCTTCAGATTAATTCTTGAAGACAAACTGAAACTGAGAAGGAACTCAGTTTCTCCCTGGTTACTCCCTTTGTTAACATGTCTGCAGGATTCTAACTAGTGTGTATATTTTTCAACTTCAAATGTCCATCTTCCAAGGTAGATCTTATGAAGTGGTACCTCAACTATATATTCTTAGTATTCGAATGGAAGGTTGAGTTATTTGCAATATGAATGGAACTCTAACTGTCACAGTACAACCTGCTATTCTCTTGCTTCTTTCCGAATTCCTCCATAAACCTATGTAACCGAATCATCTCTTTACAAGCCTCTATAGCAGCAACATACTCTGCCTCTATTGTTGAAAGTGAAACAACCTTTTGAAGTTTTGAAATCCAACTTATTGTTGTTCCACCTATAGTTATAAACACATACCCTGTGGTACTCCTCCTGCTATATTTATCACCTGCCATATCTGAATCAACATATCCTTGTAGAACAGTTTCTGAACCTCCAAAACATAATGCGTGATTAGCAGTACCT
>SNQJ01S0075543.1:55563-69248 GCA_010110895.2 Picea sitchensis
CATTTTGGTGTAGGCAAGACAATGGCTAATTTGCAAAGATACTACTACTGGCCTAAAATGAATGAAAGTGTTTCAAGATATGTTTGAGGATGTTTGCTATGTGCCACAAGTAAACCTAGAAATTGAAAGTTGGGTTTGTATACTCCACTTCCGGTTCCTTCTCGTCCTTGGGAAAGCTTTTCCATGGACTTCATAGGAGGTTTACCTATGTCTAGACGAAATCATGATTATCTTTATGTTGTGGTTGATCGATTTAGCAAAATGTGTATTTTGATGCCTTGTACAAAGCAGGTTACAGCTGAACATATGGCACAAATTTTCTTTCAAAATGTTTGGGTGCATTTTGGATTGCCTAAATCCATTATTTATGATCGGGATTCTCGATTTGTTGGAATTTTTTGGACGAATTTATGGGCACTCATGGACACCAAACTTAAAAAGAGCACAAATTTTCATCCACAAACAGATGGTCAGACAGAAGTAGTAAATCGAACAGTGGTGCATTTTCTTCATGCTTATTGTAGTAAGCATCCTAAACTTTGGGATGAACATTTACATTACATTCAACATGTGTACAATCGTGCTAAGAACTCTTCAACTCAAACGTCGCCATTTGAAGCATGTTTTGGCTATTTTCCCAAATCTCCATTAGATTTTATCTTTGGGAAGGACATTGCTATCGATGGTCAATATGACATTGATAGGGCAGAAAAGTTCATTGAACAAATTCAGTCGATACATCAAATGGTGCAAGAGCAGTTGGAAAAGAGTCAAGCCAAGTATAAGACGAGACATGACAAGCATCGTGTTGATCACAGTTTCCAAGTTGGAGATGAAGTTTGGCTTTACATTAGTAAGGAGAGGCTTAAAGGATAAGGTAAAAAATTGAAACTGATTCGATATGGTCCTTTCAAGATTATCGACAAAATTGGTAACAATGCCTTTCGTTTAGATCTGCCTCCTTATATGCAAATGTATGCAGTTGTTAATGTTGAGAATTTGAAATTGTATGAGCCTCCGTTGATTGATGATCAAGGGGAGCATATTTAGATTCCTTCTATAGATGATTTTTCCCCAGAATATCTTACAGAACTGCATGAAGACACCATTCTTGACAGGAGAATGCGAACTTCAAAACGAGGAAATGTGGAGAATCTTCGAGTTGGTCTTAAAGGTACAAATACAAGAAAAGCCAAGTGGATTGAGGTTGGAAGAGTGAGGGAAATATACCCTCATCTTCACATAGACTGAAAAATAGTCTTTTGGAGGTTCAAAAGCTTTCCAATGGGGAAGTGTAATCAGGGGATCAAATTTTGCTCAAAAATTCAAAGTGCCTGGAATCGCTTCAAATCGAACGAGAGCATAGGCCTCGTCGTTTCAAACTCAATGCAACTTGTTTGGGTTCAAACAGATGTCGGGAGCAAGAGATATCACATTCTGTTCAAAATGGAAAACAGGCAAAAAAGGGATGTTGACTGTACAGTCCGTATAGTCTGTACGGATGATGACATGGTAGACCATACGAATGACGTGGCAGGTTGTACGCTGATGTGGCAGATAGTTATTGGGCAGTTGGCATATGACGTGTTTTGTTGGGAGTGAATGGGAATGTGACACGTGGCCCAATCAAAGGATGCCACATGTCACTTGTTTGTTGGTTAAAACCTTTGCACTCAGCAGGAGTCGACCCCATGACCTCCAGGGTAGGGTAAAGCTTTGGGAAAGGCTTCCCAACCGGCATGCCCACACATGTTCCTTGTTATGTATATGCAAAGTATTGTATTTAACATTGTTTTAATGTATGTTTGGGCGTGGACCGTGTTGTATTGTATGCGACTAGAGCTACGGTGGTTACCACCGTAACCATATTATAACTGTTTATTATATGCGCAGTTTGGCATATCATGTGACCACTATACATGTGCATGCGGGTTTGACATACGGTTATCCAACGGTTGTTTAAACTTAAGCCATGTTGTGTTGGCGCGCAGTCATGTGACTGCCATGTGCCCACGAGCCTTGGTAGTTAGGGCCAACGCGTAACAGTTCGACAGTTTGGACCGGTTGTGCAGTTGCACCTGATGCCAAGTTTTTACGCATTAAATTGCGTGTGGGATAGGTTGAGCCAGAAGAGGTGCGTTTTGTAGATGCAGAGACAACAAGCTTGAAGGGGAGACTTCCAGGAAGCCTATCTACTTCATTGTTTGGCCAAACGAGGTGCCGAAAAAGACCAGCTAGGGGTTTTTGGACGTTCTGAAGCCATTGGAGCAGTCTATTTGGCATTTTGAGCATTGTAAAGCACATTTTTGAGCACTTTGAGAAAATAATACAAATGATCCATTGGAAGATGGACCAGGAGATGTAGCCCAAGAGAGGGGTGAACTCCTTTATCATTTGCTGTGTTATGTGTTTTCTGTTCATTGATTATGTTGCTGTTTATATGCATCTTGAATGAGTAAATCCTATTAAAGTTGTGTTGCAAAGTTGATCCATTTTATTTTAACACATAAATTCAACTAGAAAATATTTTCAAGAATACAAGTCTTCTTCATTTTTAGATCACCTAATAACTTTCTAGCCAAATCACTCTTGGTTTCCTTTTATTTTCCATCCAAATACTAAACTGATATTAACCTTCATCTTTTATTTATTTCCTGGATCCATCTATCCCAAATCATAGTTGGATGAATTATAATTCCAATCATGTTGTCTTATAGACTTTGGATCTTCAACACTTTTTTACTTTTCAGACTGAACTACTTCGGCTCTTTCTTGACTGAATACTTTAGTATTTGAGTTTTCTTGCACTCATCTCTTCTCCTTGCCAACTAGCCTCAAACTTGGCTTGCATATCCAATCTATAGCATATTGTAAGGATGCACATATGCCTCCTTCTCTAGTTGCATAGAATTAATTAAAAATACTTAATACTGTTTTTAATTTACCATTGTAATTTCATGTGATACTTCCACCCCCTAGAAATGTCACTCATGGCTCTATGCTACTTGAGATGGAATCTTTTCAGACACCATCTCCATTGCATTCAAAACCATGCATAGAACCATTTTCTTCTTCATTGTTCCTTACTGACTCTCTACAGAGATTCATTTCACTTTTAAGTCTTTCTTGTCTTTGACATCTCCATGCTATTGTGAAAATATCTTCAAAACCTTTGGAATGCATCCACAATCCTATACTATTCTTGATTTCCCTCCTGGACTGTTGTCCTGCATTCCCATTAGCTTGATATCTACCTCATGATTTCTTCTTCCATTATCCTAGGATGTTCATGGACTTGCAACTATATATTATGCTTGTAACACACCCACCCTTCTAAAGGAGTTTCTATAGTGTCAAACCTATAAATTTTCATTTTTTTTCTCCTTCAAATATCTCATCTCGAATCATCTCTCCGAAACAAGCCTCCTCCTTAAACTTATCCATAGTATTCTAGTGACTACGGTCAGATGCTAAACCGACCCTTGGTTTATATCTCGCGACCTCTCGAATCCTTCAGTATGATCTAACTGAGAACCGCACAACATCTACGTGGATTCATCTTGGTTGTACCATCCCTAGGTTCTACTATGGGGAGTAAGATCTAGTCATCATCCTTTCCACCATCTGGCGTAACTCTCATCTAACTCACGGGCTAGCATGGATTTTGGCTTTCTCTTCATGACTTCTCATGTCAGACATTTACATGCGAGCCAACCTTGGTTCCCCCGACTCTCAAACTTCCGAACTTCTGAACTAGAGACTAGCGCGGGCTAGCTTCTCCCTTAATCCTCATCAATGTGACCCCTTGCTATCACCTAGGGGAAAATCTTCTGAGCACTTCGGGACTACCCATATCGCGAAGTTGGAAATTAGTCTATATCCCTTCCTCTGATTCCCGAAACTCCGCTTGTGTCATATTGACGACCATGACTCCTCTCACGATCTGACAGTTTAGATCAACTCACGAGTATGGACCTCATGAGTTCTCACAACTCCACCTTTGACCTTCCTGATTTGCAAGTCAGCAAAATGTTGATCTCTCGCCACGTGTCCTGTCTTGATGGACGACTAGGATTGTTGTGGCACCCAGCTCCTTGTAAATCTTCTGAGGTATGAATCCTACAACTCCAAGATCTACTGCCACCTATCCTCGGATGATGGATGGTTTCGATTAACTTCGTAACTTTGCAAAAGTCCACTCCCCTATGAACTTTCAAAGGGTTAGACCTCATGCACTTTCCTATGGATCTCATGGCTATGGTCTTCCATGCATAGATCCGACGAACGAGACCTGTTATCTCCTTGTGCGTGAACTCCGAAATCATAGATCCAATGGTTGAGGTGGGTCTCGAAGGATCCATAGAACAACGACCCACGTTCCTTCGTGATTTTGGGTTTTAGAGGTTTTGGTCTTACCAACCCATAATACTCCTGATACACAAACTCTGAACTCGTAGATCCAATGGTCAAGGTGGGTCACGAAGGATCCATAGATCAATGACCCATGTTACTTCACGATTTCGGGTTTCATAGGTTTTGATCACACCAACCCATAATTCTCCCAATACGTGAACTTTGAACTCGTGGATTCGAGGGGCTAGAGCGGTTAACTCCTGCGCTCTTTCCCATAGCCAATGGCCATGACAACCCTTGGCTCCTTTCATATGGATCTCGACCATCCTCTCTTCAGACAAGGAAAATCTTTCACTTTTGGTATTTTCATATCACTATTTTCCTGAGTTCTCACCCCGAATGGGTTATGGACTTGGGTCTGGAAATTCACATGGAAAGGGGATCAGGGGAAATTATTCTCTTCAGAGGGATGGTTTCAAATCTACATGATCTTTCCTATCTTGACCATGTTATGATTTATGCCCAGGAAGTCCTCCAGAGTGAATCTGGGCATACTATTTATCAGTGGGAAGTGTGAGTTCCCAAGGAGATGGAAGCATACGCATAACATAGCCATTTAACACAAAGATGTTCATACATGCATATATATATATATATAGATATATCTGTGTGTGTGTGTGTAAAAACCAAGAATTCATTCATCATTCTAACTCAACAATTAAAGCCGAGAAAATACTTATCAAAATCAAACAATGTGAGGCGACTACTGGAACGGGTACCCATTTCCACCCAACCGTAGCCTCAGTCACTCCAAAAGGATTTACCACTAGCCACCCCCGAGCTAGACCACGATGCTCTACAACGCAACCTTTTCATCCCGCTCAGCCACAATAGGGACAGAGGTTACTCTCCTCTTCCCGCATGATCCTGGCAATGGTTTACATGATACCAAGCAAGGAGGACTAGCCTCATTTATCAGCTTGTATCATAACCTTCTCTGTCATTTCCTGTGTCCAGAACGCTTAGTTTTCCATTATTCCTCGAATCACCTAGATTCATTTGCCGTCTCTCCACTCTTCACAGGAATATTCTTTTCCCCTCTCCCCACCACACCTTCCCTCCTTGCCTTTTTTAGCAGGGTCGTGTGTGGCCTGAATTCCCAGTCAGCGGTCAGTTATGGAAGCCTTACGGATGAGTGCTTACAGACCCCATCCCTCATTAACTATTGAGGAGGTATTCCCACCCACCATCCTGACTATAATTCATTTCTAGGTCAGAGGACGGTTCTGGTCCTGAGAAATTAAATTCAGTAAGCATTGGTTTGGTGAAGGTTAACACAACCATTCCTGGTCCCCTTCACCCTTTCTTCGTATAACATTCATGGTATTTCTAAGTACACCCCCCTTCCATCATTCATGAAACACTTGTCCATTTTATTAGTAAATAATTAGGTTCACATTCGTTTACCTTTCAAACAAAGGTCCATCGAATCAATATTCACACATATAAAGTTGCCATAGTCTTTTTGGCCATTTATAGTTATATTTACAAATTGGGGGAAGTAGGGTGTCATAATTCCCTTCCCCTTAAAGAAACATCGTCCTCGATGTTCTATCTATTAAAATGTCTTGTATGTATAGAAGTGAACAAAAATGGGTATGCCTATGTCATGGCATCCTCCATTTCCCATGTGGCCTCGTCTAGTCCAAAGTGTTTCCACTGCAACTTGACCTGTGCAATGGTTTGGTTCCTAAGTGGGGTTTCCTTCCTATCTAGTATGCATTGAGGTTTTGGCAGGAATTCTTCCTCTAGTTCCACCTGGATCACAGACCAGTCAATTATATGATTAGAATCATGTACACATTTCTTCAGCAATGAAACATGGAAAACATTATGTTCTTTTATTGTGGGAGGAAGTGCTAGCCAATAGGATATAGGTCCCACTCTATATAGAAATTCAAAATGTCCACAATACCAAGGTGACAACTTGACCAAAGATCCCATCCTTAGGAAACTCTTCATGGGCCTAACTCTGAGATAGACGTGGTCTCCCGTCTTGAATTCTCTGGGGTTTCTCTTTCTGTTGGCATAACTTTTCTGTCTAGTCTGAGCGATTTTCAGTTTTTTCTTTATATGAATCACTTGTTGTTCCCTTTATTTCAACATGTCGGGTTCAATCATAATTTTGTTCACATGATTACTCCAACTAACTAGAGTGTTGCATGACCTACCATAGAGGACTTCAAAAGGGCTCATCTTTAGTGATTCTTGGTAGTCGTTGTTGTAGGCAAATTCCACCAGTGGCAGGTAGTCTTCCCACTTTTTAGGTTGATGCATTACATTCATCCTTAGCATGTATTATAATATTTGGTTCGCTCTTTCCATTTGTCCATTGGTTTGAGGATGATAGGCTGTGCTAAACAATAATTTGTTCTCCAGACCAGCCATTAAGTATTTCCAAAAGCTTGAGGTAAATTTTGTGTCTCTGTCAGACATGATCTCCTTAGGCATGCCATGTAGTCTGAATATCTCCTTCATGAATATGTTTTCAATATCTATTGCCTTGCAAGTCGATTTGAAGGGAATAAATGAGCGGACTTGCTCAATTTATCCACAACTACCATGATGGTGTCATTATTCCTGGCCGATGTTGGTAATCCAGTGATGAATCCATGGATATGGTCTCCCATTTCCATTCCGGGATCGGTAGAGGTTGTAATAATCCTATTGGGAACTGGTGTTCTTCTTTAACTTGCTGGAATTCTAGACATTTAGCTAAATACTCATCTATGTCTTTCTTAAATCTAGGCCAATAGAATTGTTTCTTGGTGGCCGTGACCATATTATGATATCCCAAATGGCCGATGTATGGTCTCTTGTGCAATTTTTCCATTATGAACCTCTTCAAGTCATCACAACTTGGAATATATAGTCTGTTTTGGTAAGTCAATAGACCTCCATCTAGAATCTAGTATCCTTCATACTTTATCCCTACGGGTTCTTGCTCTAGGTACGAGGTCACGGTCTGGAAGAATACGTCTATTTCTTGTGCATTCCTGACTCTTTCCCTGACATTTGTCTCGCACGTGCTCACTGCTACCAGGTGAATTGTTTTCATACTTTTTCTAAGGGAATCAACCACCTTATTTTCCTTTTCTTTGATATGTTTGATTTTGAAATAAAACTCACTAAGGAGGGCCATCCACCTAGCTTGTCTAGCATATATTTTTGGTTGGTCAAACATGTGTCGCAATCCGTAGTGGTCTATCATAAGTACAAATTTCCTACCCAGGAGGTAATGCCTCCACATTTTCAAAGAGTGCACTATGGCGACCAACTCTAGATCACGGATCACATAGTTGACTTCATGCTCATTCAATTTTCAAGATTCATAGAAAACTACACTTCCTTCTTGCATAAGGACTCCTCTGAGTCCTTCCTTGCAGGCATATGTGCACAGGAGGAAGTCATTATCGGGATCGACAATATTCAACATGGGCGCATGGGTCAGAAGGTGTTTTAGCGACTAAAACCTTTCTTCACATTCTGGTGTCCAAATGAATTATTTAACCCCCTTCCTCTGGAGGGCAGTGATTGGACAACCAATCTTGGAAAACCCTTTTATAAACCTCTTATAGTATCCTGCTAAACCCATAAATGATACGATATCCGAAACATCCTTTGGGGTAGGCCATTCCATGATGGATCTAATCTTGTCAGGGTCTACTGCTACCCATTCTTCAGATATGACATGGCCCAACTAATGTATTTGCTTCTGGAAAAGGTCACACTTGCTAAATTTGGTGTAGAGATGATGCTCTCTTAGCACTTGAAGTACAAGTCTAATATGTTCCTCATGTTCCTCTCTATTCTTGGAGTAGATTAATATATTGTCAATAAAAACCAATACGAACTTGTCTAGGAATTTGTTGAATACATTGTTCATCAAGCACATAAAGGTGGTAGGGGAATTGATGAATCCAAATGGTACTAATACAAATTCTTAGTGACCATATCTTGTCCTGAAGGTGGTTTTGTGGATGTCTTCATCCTTGATTCAGACTTGATGGTATCCAGTTCTCAAGTCAATCTTTGAGAAAATGGAAGCACCCCCCAATTGATCTAACAAGTCATCGATTCTGGGTAAGGGTTATTTGTTCTTTATGGTTACCTTATTGAGCTGTCTATAATCTATGCACAATCGGAATGTACCATATTTCTTCTTCACAAAAAGGATTGGTGCTCCCCATGGAGACATGCTAGGCTGGATGTAGCCTTTTTCCATCATTTCCTTTAGTTGTAGTTTGAGTTCAACTAGCTCGAGTGTACTCATCCTATAGCGGGTCCTATATACTATTACCTCTCCAGGTGCAAGTTCTATTGAGAAGTCAATGTCCCTTCTCAAAGGTAGACCCGGTACCTCTTCTGGAAACACATATCTATACTCTCTTAGTATGGGGTGGTCTTATAGGCTTGGTCTGTCATCCTTAACAGTTTCCAATACCTGTATTTCATATAGAGGACATCCCTTTCTACAATACTTTTTCATTTGAAGGGATGATGCTCATCTCACTGAGACAGGCTTCTGAATCCCTTGGATGTTTATCTTTCTTCCTTCTTCATTTACACATTCTAAGGTTTTGTGGTGACAATCCATCTTAATTTTATATGCAATTAGCCAGTCCATACCAATCAATAGGTCATACGATCCTAGGGGAAGTATGTTAAGGTTAGCATGGGTGAGAAATCCATCCACAGTGAATTGGCAGGCTGGTACAACCTCCGCTATTTTTCTTTTGGTGCCAGTGGCTAACTATACCAACCATGGCTTAGCATGTTTATGTGGCTATAATTTACACTTATCAACAACCTGAGGGGCCACATAACTCAAATTTGAACCAAGGTCAATTAAAATAGATACTAGATGGTTGGCGATCACACCTTCCATCTCCACCACTGAATCTTGGTGGTCGGCTTATTTATTATCCACAAATGCATAATTTCATGGCATACTCCTAGCCATGTTATTGACGGTGGTAGCTTCTTGGACATTGTAAATTCTCCTATTGTTTTGTTTTCTGTGTGGATAGTCCCTCAGTAGATGTTCTTCTCCACAACCCCTAAATTTCAAGGGTTCTTTCTTTGGGTTATCAGTCTTTCCTAGCATTGATCCAAAATATTTATTTCTTTTCTGGGAGGGGAAATTTTGCTGGCATACACTTCAGGTAGGAAAGTGCATCCTTGAATCCTTCTTATAGTTTTTAAATATTGGGGGTTTAAACCCCTTTTTCTGGAACCCCGAACTATTCTTTTGCTTCCATCCTTCGCAAGGTTCTGTCTGAATCCCAAGATGTTCATAACAATATCTTTCCTTTCAGATAGTGTCTTCTAAGGTCTTTGTCTCCTCAAACTCAACTATATTCTGATAGTCCTTAGTTATCTCACTGATAAATAGTTTCACCTTTTCCTTTTCTACTTTTATGTAGGGTACATACCTTAGCAACTCAAGGAATTTGCTGACATATTCCTCTATGGTGACTTGTCCTATTTTGAGTTCATAGAACTCTTTAGTCTTTTCGTCAAAATATTTTTCCGACAAATACTTCTTCCTTAATTATTTCTCAAAACGTTCCCAAGATAGGTCATCTTCATGAATCCCTTTTACATTCTTAAGGTCTTTCCACCAAAGGGAATCCTTTCCATTCAGGTTGAAAGTGGGTACTCAGGCCTTCAAGTTTTCAGAGAAGTCATGGATTCTGAAATAATTCTTTAGTCTAAGAAGTCAAGCCTCCACCTCCTCTCCTTTCTTAATCTCGCCATCCAAAGAGGTTGGTTTGGCCTTCCTGAATTCTTTGAGATTATGACTTTTGGAATGCTTTCGTTTCTTCCATTTTCCTTGAGAATGTGAACTAGTTCTAATACTAGAATATCCCTCTGAGTCACCAATTTCCTTTCCAAAGGATTCATATGATGCTTGTCCCCTGTCTCCAGGTTGGACCTTTCTCGAGGTACTCCTCCCAGTGCAACCACTTAAAGGGCCACCTTTCCGTATCTCAGGTGGAATTTGACTCCTCTTTGTCTGTCATCACTCCAGATGACTGGTGTCAGGTCCATGTTGCAGTTGTCTTTGTATCTCAGATAAACTCTACAACAAGAATGCATTGATTTTTGTTTGCTTCTCTTACTCTTTTATCAATCCCTCGTTGTCGACCTTGAAGCTCTGTAATTCATCCATGAGACTCCTTACAGTCTCAGCTAGATCCGGAGGGGTCTCTACCACCCTCCTCTCGTCATAATATTTATCTCTATTGTGGTAGACATCCCCCACTTTGTGGCACATCACCATTCTATATGATTGCAGTTTCCCGCGGTTGATCGACCGCTTGAGTGCAGACAAAATACTTGTTGTTAGATAACATTATATTAGTTCATAACCAACACATAATTCAATTTATTAAATACATAAACACACAATAGTAACTTGTCATTCTTTTCTATAATAAGGGCTTAACCAGAATTTTTAGGAAGGGATTAAGGTAGGATATCACCCTTTAAAATCCTTAATTTGGTCTTTACGCAAATCGTCCATGAGCCCAAACAGGACAAGTGTTGTAACCATGCTTTGATACCAATTTGTAACTCACCCACCCTTATGAAGGAGTTTCTATAGTGTCAAGCCTCTAAATTTTTGTTTTTGTTCCTCATCAACTATCTCATCTCAAATCATCTCTCTGAAACGAGCCTCCTCCTTAAACTTGTAATATCCCCAACCATCCATGCTGGCCCATGCTATGCCAGATAACTCTCTTGTTCTCTCTGTGGAACATATTGTAACACACTCAACAACCAACTGAGATATGCCACATAAATTTTTTCTAACTGCATGCAATTAAAACATATGCACACAGAACACTTGCAGAAGCTTTACATGTAAAACGTAAATAGACAAATAAATTTTGTAAATGCATCGATTCACACTGAAATAAAAATAACATAGACATGCAACATATACATGAAATACCCATAAACATAAAGACAGTCATAATCACGCATAGGATAAAACCATAAAATACAACACATAAATAACAATGCAACGTGTAAATTTATCACACAATTGACACTTATCTTTGTGAGATTATCACTAACTATGTGCAGACCTTCCATGAAACTCCCAGCCTTAGACCACACTGTTCATCACTCTCAACAGTGAGTCACCCCTGAGCTAGGACTAAACTCCACCCGGGTAAAGAGATTCCTATCCAGGCTAAAGGCTCATGGACAACAGGAAAGACTTTGTCACAGGAGCTCACTCAACTAACAACCTACATTCCCTCATTCCCCACATGCTCGTCCCACCCAGGAAGTGCACCCCTTCTCTGCTCAACAGTCCTTGCACTGCCCCACTTCCTTTCTAGGCTTCAACAATAGGCCGAATAGGAAGTCTCAGAGCACTGTAGTTGCAGTTCATCACCTTTAAGAAATCAATCCCCAACAATTCTCTCACCCAGAGAATTTCTCACGGGCCTGACAACCCACTTCTTCAGTCCAACTCCCAAGCTAACCAGACACACCAACACTAAATGGATATGGATACAGGTTCAGGTACAGTCATGAACGTATGAAAGATAACTCAATGGGTGTGTGCATGCTCATGGATGATTGACTGGATGACTAAATGATGGAAGGAATGAGGGGAAAGATGATAGGAATGAACTAAGCCCCAACAATATGTATGCATGTCCCCAACTTGACACATGTCATGTTGGGGGATACTTTGGCCCACTTGTACCCAACTTTAGAACTTAGGATAAAATAATNTAGATCTGCCTCCTTATATGCAAATGTATGCAGTTGTTAATGTTGAGAATTTGAAATTGTATGAGCCTTTGTTGATTGATGATCAAGGGGATCATATTCAGATTCCTTCTATAGATGATTTTCCCCAGAATATCTTATAGAACTGCATGAAGACACCATTCTTGACAGGAGAATGCGAACTTCAAAACGAGGAAATGTGGAGAATCTTTGAGTTGGTCTTAAAGGTACAAATACAAGAAAAGCCAAGTAGATTGAGGTTGGAAGAGTGAGGGAACTATACCCTTATCTTCACATAGACTGAAAAATAGTCTTTTGGAGGTCCAAAAGCTTTCCAATGGGGAGGTGTAATCAGGGGATCAAATTTTGCTCAAAAATTCAAAGTTCTCGGAATCGCTTCAAATCGAACGAGAGCATAGGCCTCGTCATTGCAAACCCAACACAACTCGTTTGGGTTCAAACAGACGTCGAGAGCGAGAGATATTGCGTTCTTTTCAAAATGGCAAACAGGAAAAAAAGGGATGTTGACTGTACAGTCCGTACGAATGATGACGTGGCAGACTGTACGGATGATGTGGTAGGGTGTACGCTGATGTGGCAGACAATTATTGGGTAGTTGGCATATGACATGTTTTGTTGGCAGCGAATGGGAAGGCAAAACGTGGCCCAATCAAAGGTCGCCACGTGTCACTTGTTTGTTGGTTAAAACCTTTGCACTCAGCAGGAGTCGACCCCGTGACCTTCAGGGTAGGGTAAATATTTGGGAAAGGCTACCCAACCGGCGTGCCCATGCATGTTCCTTGTTATGTATATGCAAAGTATTGTATTTAACATTGTTTTAATGTATGTTTGGGCGTGGACCGGGTCAGGGCTAAGCCCCGGCCCGTGGTCATGTGTTGTATTGTATGCGACCAGAGCTACGATGGTTACCACCATAACCATATTATAATTGTTTATTATATGCACAGTTTGGCATATCATGTGCGTGCGGGTTTGACATACGGTTATCCAACGGTTGTTTAAACTTAAGCCCTATTGTGTTGGCGCACAGTCATGTGACTGCCATGTGCCCACAGGCCTTGGTAGTTAGGGTCAGCGCGTAACGGTTCGACAGTTTGGACCGATTGTGCAGTTGCGCCCGGTGCCAAGTTTTTACGCTTTAAATTGTGTGTGGGCTAGGTTGAGCCAGAAGAGGTGTGTTTTGTAGATGCAAAGACAACAAGGTTGAAGGGGAGACTTCCAGGAAGCCTATCTACTTAATTTTTTGGCCAAACGAGGTGCCAAAAAAGCCCAGCTAGGGGTTTTTGGACGTTCTGAAGCCATTGGAGCAGTCTATTTGGCATTTTGAGCATTGTAAAGCACATTTTTGAGAAATTTGAGCAAATAATACAAATGATCCATTGGAAGATGGACCAGGAGATGTAGCCCAAGAGAGGGGTGAACTCCTTTATCATTTGTTGTGTTATGTGTTTTCTGTTCATTGATTATGTTGTTGTTTATATGCATCTTGAATGAGT
>SNQJ01S0075543.1:69298-92574 GCA_010110895.2 Picea sitchensis
GAGAGGGGTGAACTCCTTTATCATTTGTTGTGTTATGTGTTTTCTGTTCATTGATTATGTTGTTGTTTATATGCATCTTGAATGAGTAAATCCTATTAAAGTTGTGTTGCAAAGTTGATCCATTTTCTTTTAACACATAAATACAACTAGCAAATATTTTCAAGAATATAAGTCTTCTTCATTTTTAGATCACCTAATAACTTTCTAGCCAAATCACTCTTGGTTTCCTTTTATTTTCCATCCAAATACTAAACTGATATTAACCTTCAAATTTTATTTATTTCCTGGATCCATCTATCCCAAATCATAGTTGGATGAATTATAATTCCAATCATGTTTTCTTATAGACTTTGGATCTTCAACATTGATTTACTTTTCAGATTGAACTACTTCAGCTCTTTCTTGACTGAATACTTTAATATTTGAGTTTTCTTGCACTCATCTCTTCTCCTTGCCAACTAGCCTCAAACTTGGCTTGCATATCCAATCTATAGCATACTATAAGGATGCACATATGCCTCCTTCTCTAGTTGCATAGAATTAATTAAAAATACTTAATACTATTTTTAATTTACCATTGTAATTTCATGTGATACTTCCACCCCCTGGAAATGTCACTCATGGCTCTATGCTACTTGAGATGGAATCTTGTCAAACACCATCTCCATTGCATTCAAAACCATGCATAGAACCATTTTCTTCTTCATGGTTCCTTACTGACTCTCTACAGAGATTCATTTCACTTTTAAGTCTTTCTTGTCTTTGACATCTCCATGCTATTGTGAAAATATCTTCAAAACCTTTCGAATGCATCCACAATCCTATATTATTCTTGCTTTCCCTCCTAGACTATTGTCCTGCATTCCCATTAGATTGATATCTACCTCATGATTTCTTCTTCCATTATCCTAGGATGTTCATGGACTTGCAACTATATATTATGCTTGTAACACACCCGCCCTTCTGAAGGAGTTTCTATAGTGTCAAACCTATAAATTTTCATTTTTTTTCTCCTTCAAATATCTCATCTCGAATCATCTCTCCGAAACAAGCCTCCTCCTTAAACTTATCCATAGTATTATAGTGACTACGGTCAGATGCTAAACTGGCCCTTGGTTTATATCTCGCGACCTCCTGAATCCTTCAGTATGATCTAACTGAGAACCACACATCATCTACGTGGATTCATCTCGGTTGTACCATCCCTAGGTTCTACTCCGGGGAGTAAGATCTAATCATCATCCTTTCCACCATCTAGAGTAACTCTCATATAACTCACGAGCTAGCATGGATTTCGGCTTTCTCTTCATGACTTTGCATGTCAGACATTTACATGCGAGCCAAACTTGGTTCCCCCGACTCTCGAACTTCCGAACTTTTGAACTAGAGCCTAGCACGGGATAGCTCCTCCCTTAATCCTCATCAATGTGACCCCTCGCTATGACCTAGGGGCAAATATTCTGAGCACTTCGGGACTTCCCATATCGCGAAGTTGGAAATTAGTCCATATCCCTTCCTCTGATTCTCGAAACTCCACTTGTGTCAGATTGACGACCATGACTCCTCTCATGATCTGACAGTTTAGATCAACTCAGGAGTACGGACCTCATGAGTTCTCACAACTCCACCTTTGACCTTCCTGATTTGCGAGTCAGCGAAATGTTGATCTCCCGCCACGTGTCCTGTCTTGATGGACGAATAGGATTGTTGTGGCACCCAGCTCCTTGTAAATATTTTGAGGTATGAATCCTAGAACTCCAGGATCTACTGCCACCTATCCTCGGATGATGGATGGTTCCGATTAACTTCGAAACTTCACAAAAGTCCACTCCCCTATGAACTTTCAAAGGGTTAGACCTCATGCACTTTCCTATGGATCTCACGGCTATGGTCCTCCGCGCATAGATCCGATGAATGAGACCTGTTATCTCCTTATGACTGAACTCCGAAATCACAGATCCAATGGTTGAGGTGGGTCCCGAAGGATCCATAGAACAACAACCCACGTTCCTTCGTGATTTTGGGTTTTAGAGGTTTTGGTCTTACCAACCCATAATACTCCTGATACACGAACTCTGAACTCGTATATCTAATGGTCAAGGTGGGTCCCGAAGGATCCATAGATCAATGACCCATGTTACTTCACGATTTCAGGTTTCATAGGTTTTGATCGCACCAACCCATAATTCTCCTGATACGTGAGCTCTAAACTCATGGATTCGAGGGGCTAGAGGGGTTAACTCTTGCGCTCTTTCCCATAGCCAATGGCCATGACAACCCTTGGCTCCTTTCATATGGATCTCGACGATCCTCTCTTCAGACAAGGAAAATCTTTCACTTTTGGTATTTTCATATCACTATTTTCCTGAGTTTTCACCCCAAACGGGTTATGGACTTGGGTCTAGAAATTCACATGGAAAGGGGGTCAGGGGAAATTATTCTCTTCAGAGGGATGGTTTCAAATTATATGATCTTTCCTATCTCAACCATGTTATGACTTACGCCCAGGAAGTCCTCCAGAGTGAATCTGGGCATACAATTTATTAGTGGGAAGTGTGAGTTCCCAGGGAGATGGAAGCATATGCATAACATAGCCATTTAACACAAAGATGTTCATACATGCATATATATGTGTGTCTGTGTGTGTGTGTGTGTAAAAACCAAGAATTCATCCATCATTCTAACTCAACAATTAAAGCCGAGAAAATACTTATCAGAATCAAACAATGTGAAGCGACTACTGGAACGGGTACCCATTTCCACCCAACCGTAGCCTCAGTCACTCCAAAAAGATTTACCACTAGCCACCCTCGATCTAGACCACGATTCTCTACAATGAAACCTTTTCTTCTCGCTCAGCCACAATAGGGACAAAGGTTACTCTCCTCTTCCCACATGATCATGGCAATGGTTTACACAATACCAAACAAGGAGGACTAGCCTCATTTATCAACTTGTATCATAACCTTCTCTGCCATTTCCTGTGTCCATAACGCTTAGTTTTCCATTATTCCTTGAATCACCTAGATTCATTTCCCGTCTCTCCACTCTTCACAGGAATATTCTTTTTCCCCTCTCCCCACCACACCTTCCATCCTTGCCTTTTTCAGCAGGGTCGTGTGTGGCCTGAATTCCCAGTCAACGGTCAATTATGGAAGCCTTACGGATTATTTCTTATAGATCCCATCCCTCATTAACTCTTGAGAAGGTATTCCCACCCACCATACTGACTATAATTCATTTCTAGGTCAGAGGACGGTTCTGGTCCTGAGCAATTAAATTCAATAAGCATTGGTTTGGTGAAGGTTAACACAACCATTCCTGGTCCCCTTCACCCTTTCTTCATATAACATTTGTGGTCTTTCTAAGTACACCCCCCTTCCATCATTCATGAAACACTTGTCCATTTTATTAATAAATAATTAGGTTCACATTCGTTTACCTTTCAAACAAAGGTCCATCGAATCAATATTCACACATATAAAGTTTCCATAGTCTTTTTGGCCATTTATAGTTATATTTACAAATTGGGGGAAGTAGGGTGTCATAATTCCCTCCCCCTTAAAGAAAAATCGTCCTCAATGTTCTATCTATTAAAATGTCTTGTATGTACAGAAGTGAACAAAAATGGGTATGCTTATGTCATGGCATCCTCCATTTCCCATGTGGCCTCATCTAGTCCAAAGTGTTTCCACTACACCTTGACCTGTGCAATGGTTTGGTTCCTAAGTGGGGTTTCCTTCCTATATAGTATGCATTGAGGTTTTGGAAGGAATTCTCCCTCTAGTTCCACCTGGATCACAGACCAGTCAATTATATGATTAGAATCATGTACACATTTCTTCAGCAATGAAACATGGAAAACATTATGTTCTTTTACTGTGGGAGGAAGTGCTAGCCTATAGGATATAGATCCCACTCTATATAGAACTTCAAAAGGTCCACAATACCAAGGTGACAACTTGACAAAAGATCCCATCCTTAGGAAACTCTTCCTGAGCCTAACTCTGAGATAGACGTGGTCTCCCGTCTTGAATTCTCTGGGGTTTCTCTTTCTATTGGCATAACTTTTCTGTCTAGTCTAAGCGATTTTCAGATTTTGCTTTATCTGAATCACTTGTTGTTCCCTTTATTTCAACATGTCGAGTTCAATCGTAATTTTGTTCACATGATTACTCCAACTAACTAGAGTGTTGCACAACTTACCATAGAGGACTTCAAAAGGGCTCATCTTTAGTGATTCTTGGTAATCGTTGTTGTAGGCAAATTCCACCAGTGGCAGGTAGTCTTCCCACTTTTTAGGTTGATGCATTACATGCATCCTTAGCATGTATTATAATATTTGGTTCACTCTTTCCATCTGTCCATTGGTTTGAGGATGATAGGCTATGCTAAACAATAATTTGTTCTCCAGACCAGCCATTAAGTATTTCCAAAAGTTTGAGGTAAATTTTGTGTCTCTCTCAGAAATGATCTCCTTAGGCATGCCATGTAGTCTGAATATCTCCTTCATGAATATGTTTTCAATATATATTGCCTTGCAAGTCGATTTGAAGGGAATAAATGAGTAGACTTGCTCAATTGATCCACAACTACCATGATGGTGTCATTATTCCTGGTCGATGTTGGTAATCCGATGATGAATCCATGGAGATGGTCTCCCGTTTCCATTCCGGGATTGGTAGAGGTTGTAATAATCCTGTTGGGCATTGGTGTTCTTCTTTAACTTGTTGGAATTCTAGACATTTAGATAAATACTCAGCTATATCTTTCTTCAATCTAGGCCAATAGAATTGTTTCTTGGTGGTCATGACCATATTATGATAGCCTAAATGGCCGATGTATGGTCTCTTGTGCAATTCGTCCATTATGAACCTCTTCAAGTCATCACAAATTGGAATATATAGTCTGTTTTGGTAAGTCAATAGACCTCCATCTAGAATCTAGTATCCTTCATACTTTATCTCTACGGGTTCTTTCTCTAGGTACGAGGTCACAGTCTGGAAGAATACATCTATTTATTGTGCATTCCTGACTCTTTCCCTGACATTTGTCTCGCACGTGCTCACTGCTACCAGGTGAATTGTTTTCATACTTTTTCTAAGGGAATCAACCACCTTATTTTCCTTTTCTTTGATATGTTTGATTTCGAAATAAAACTCGCTAAGGAGGGCCATCCACCTAGCTTGTCTAGCATATAGTTTTGGTTGGTCAAATAGGTGCTGCAATCCGTAGTGGTCTATCATAAGTACAAATTTCCTACCTAGGAAGTAATGCCTCCACATTTTCAAAGAGTGCACTATGGCGGCCAACTCTAGATCACGGATCACATAGTTGACTTCATGCTCATTCAATTTTCAAGATTCATAGAAAACTATGCTTCCTTCTTTCATAAGGACTCCTCCGAGTCCTTCATTACAGGCATATGTCCACAGGAGGAAGTAATTATCGGGATCAACGATCTTCAACATAGGCACATGGGTCAGAAGGTGTTTTAGTGACTAAAACCTTTCTTCACATTCTGGTGTCCAAATGAATTATTTAACCCCCTTCCTCTGGAGGGCAGTGATTGGACAACCAATCTTGGAAAACCCTTTTATAAACCTCCTATAGTATCCTACTAAACCCATAAATGATATGATATCTGAAACATCCTTTGGGGCAGGCCATTCCATGATGGATCTAATCTTGTCAGGGTCTACTGCTACCCGTTCTTCAGATATGACATGGACCAAGTAATGTATTTACTTCTGGAAAAAGTCACACTTGCTAAATTTGGTGTAGAGATGATTCTCTCTTAGCACTTGAAGTACAAGTCTAATATGTTCCTCATGTTCCTCTCTATTCTTGGAGTAGATTAAGATATTGTCAATAAAAACCAATACGAACTTGTCTAGGAATTTGTTGAATACATTGTTCATCAAGCACATAAAGGTGGCAGGGGAATTGATGAATCCAAATGGTACTAATACAAATTTGTAGTGACCATATCTTGTCCTGAAGGTGGTTTTGTGGATGTCTTCATCCTTGATTCAGACTTGATGGTATCCAGATCTCAAGTCAATCTTTGAGAAAATGGAAGCACCCCCCAATTGATCTAACAAGTCATCGATTCTGGGTAAGGGTTATTTGTTCTTTATGGTTACCTTATTGAGTTGTCTATAATCTATGCACAATCGGAATGTACCATATTTCTTCTTCACAAAAAGGATTGGTGCTCCCCATGGAGACATGCTAGGCCGGATGTAGCCTTTTTCCATCATTTCCTTTAGCTGTAATTTGAGTTCAACTAGATCGAGTGTACTCATCCTATACCGGGTCCTAGATACTGGTACCTCTCCAGGTGCAAGTTCTATTGAGAAGTCAATGTCCCTTCTCAGAGGTAGACCCGGTACCTCTTTTGGAAACACATATCTATACTCTCTTAGTATGGGTTGGTCTTATAGGCTTGGTCTGTCATCCTTAACAGTTTCCAACACCTGTATTTCATATAGAGGACATCCCTTTCTGCAATACTTTTTCATTTGAAGGGATGATACTCGTCTCACTGAGACAGGCTTCTGAATCCCTTGGAGGTTTATCTTTCTTCCTTCTTCATTTACACATTCTAAGGTTTTGTGGTGACAATCCATCTTAATTTTATATGCAATTAGCCAACCCATACCAATCAATAGGTCATACGATCCTAGGGGAAGTATGTTAAGGTTAGCTTGGGTGATAAATCCATCCACAGTGAATTGGCAGGCTGGTACAACCTCCGCTATTTTTCTTTTGGTGCTAGTGGATAACTATACCAACCATGGCTTAGCATGTTTATGTGGCTATAATTTACACTTATCAACAACCTGAGGGGCCACATAACTCAAATTTGAACCAAGGTCAATTAAAATAGATACTAGATGGTTGGCGATCATACCTTCCATCTCCACCACTGAAGCTTGGTGGTTGGCTTATTTATTATCCACAAATGCATAATTTCATGGCATACCCCTGGCCATGTTATTGACGGTGGTAGCTTCTTGGACATTGTAAATTATCCTATTGTTTTGTTTTCTGTGTGGATAGTCCCTCGGTAGATTTTCTTCTCCACGACCCCAAAATTTCAAGGGTTCTTTCTTTGGGTTATCAGTATTTCCTAGCGTTGATCCAAAAGATTTATTTCTTTTCTGGGAGGGGAAATTTTGCTGGCGTACACTTCAGGTAGGAAAGCGCATCCTTGAATCCTTCTTATAGTTTTTAAATCTTGGGGGTTTAAACCCATTTTTCTGGAACCACGAACTATTCTTTTGCTTCCATCCTTCGCGAGGTTCTGTCTGAATCCCAAGATGTTCATAACAATATCTTTCCTTTTAGATAGTGTCTTCTAAGGTCTTTGGCTCCTCAAACTCAGTTATATTCTGATAGTCCTTAGTTATCTCACTGATAAATAGTTTCACCTTTTCCTTTTCTACTTTTATGTACGGTACATACCTCAGCAACTCAAGGAATCTGCTGACATATTCCTCTATGGTGACTTTTCCCAGCTTGAGTTCATAGAACTCTTTAGTCTTTTCGTCAAAATATTTTTCTGACAAATACTTCTTCCTTAATTATTTCTCAAACCGTTCCCAAGATAGGTCGTCTTCATGAATCCCTTTTACATTCTTAAGGTCTTTCCACCAAAGGGAATCATTTCAATTCAGGTTGAAAGTGGGTACTCAGGCCTTCAAGTTTTCAAAGAAGTCATGGATTCTGAAATAATTATTTAGTCTAAGAAGTCAAGCCTCCACCTCCTCTCCTTTCTTAATCTCACTGTCCAAAGAGGTTGGTTTGGCCTTCCTGAATTATTTGATATTATGACTTTTGGAATGCTTTCGTTTCTTCCATTTTCCTTGAGAATGTGAACTAGTTCTACTACTAGAAGATCCCTCTGAGTCACCAATTTCCTTTCCAAAGGATTCATCTGATGCTTGTCCCCTGTCTCCAGGTTGGACCTTTCTCGAGGTACTCCTCCCAGTGCAGCCACTTAAAGGGCCACCTTTCCATATCTCAGGTGGAATTCGACTCCTCTTTGTCTGTCATCAGTCCACATGACTGGTGTCAGGTCCATGTTGGAGTTGTCTTTGTATCTCAGATAAACTCTACAACAATAATGCATTGTTTTTTGTTTGCTTCTATTACTCTTTTATCAATCCCTCGTTGTCGACCTTGAAGCTCTGTAATTCGTCCATGAGACTCCTTATAGTCTCAGCTAGATCCAGAGGGGTCTCTACCACCCTCCTCTCATCAGAATATTTGTCTCTATTGTGGTAGACATCCCCCACTTTGTGGCACATCACCATTCTATATGATTGCAGTTTCCCGCGGTTGATCGACCGCTTGAGTGAAGAAAAAACACTTGTTGTTAGATAACATTATATTAGTTCATAACCAACACATAATTCAAATTTATTAAATACATAAACACACAATAGTAAGTTGTCATTCTTTTCTATAATAAGGGCTTAACCAGACTTTTTAGGAAGGGATTAAGGTAGGATATCACCCTTTAAAATCCTTAATTTGGTCTTTACGCAAATCGTCCATGAGCCCAAACAGGCCAAGTGTTGTAACCATGCTTTGATACCAATTTGTAACACACCCACCCTTATGAAGGATTTTCTATAGTGTCAAGCCTCTAAATTTTTGTTTTTGTTCCTCGTCAACTATCTCATCTCGAATCATCTCTCTGAAACGAGCCTCCTCCTTAAACTTGTAATATCCCCAACCATCCATGCTGGGCCACGCTATGCCAGAGAACTCTCTTGTTCTCTCTGTGGAACATACTGTAACACACCTAGCAACCAACTGAGCTATGCCACATAATTTTTTTCTAACTGCATGCAATTAAAACATATGCACACAGAACACTTGCGGAAGCTTTACATGTAAAACGTAAATTGAAAAATAAATTTCGTAAATGCATCGATTCACACTGAAATAAAAATAACATAGACATGCAGCATATACATGAAATACCCATAAACATACAGACAATCATAATCACGCATAGGATAAAACCATAAAATAAAACACGTAAATAACAATGCAACGTGTAAATTTATCACACAATTGACACTTATCTTTGTGAGATTATCACTAACTATGTGCAGACCTTCCATGAACCTCCCAGCCTTAGACCACACTATTCATCACTCTCAATAGTGAGTCACCCCCGAGCTAGGACTAAACTCCACCCGGGTAAAGAGATTCCTATTCAGGATAAAGGCTCATGGACAATAGGAAAGACTTTGTCACAGGAGCTCACTCAACTAACAACCTATAGTCCCTCATTCCCCACATGCCCGTCCCACCCAGGAAGTGTGCCCCTTCTCTTCTCAACAGTCCTTGCGCTACCCCACTTCCTTTCTAGGCTTCAACAACAGGCCGGACAGGAAGTCTCAAAGCACTATAGCTGCAGTTCATCACCTTTAGGAAATCAATCCCCAACAATTCTCTCACCCAGAGAATTTCTCATGGGCCTGACAACCCACTTCTTTAGTCCAACTCCCAAGCTAACCAGACACACCAACACTAAATGGCTATGGATACAGGTTTAGGTACAATCATGAACGTACGAAAGATAGCTCAATGGGTGTGTGCATGCTCATGGATGATTGACTGGATGACTGAATGATGGAAGGAATGAGGGGAAAGATGATAGGAATGAACTAAGCCCCAACAATATGTATGCATGTCCCCAACTTGACACATGTCATGTTGGGGGATACTTTGGCCCACTTGTACCCAACTTTAGAACTTAGGATAAAATAATTATCCATACTTTATATTAAAGAGATATTAATATAACATTCCTTTTTGGCTTAAGCTCCCTATCTTATCCCCTTCCCTTAACTTAGCCCCTCCCTTTCCCTAAATAGTGGAGTTTAGTCCCCCATCTCTTTTATCGTGGTTGGTATGCATGCAAAAATGTATTTATATTAATTATAAGACATGTACAAAACATGCGCACTAGCCTTTAACATCTAGGCTCTCTGGCCTAATCACAACATAAGCATCATAGCTTATAAAAACTAGCTCACCAGCCTACAAAACATAGTATAAACACAAAGGCTCGCTAGCCTCACAATCACGCGCACTTAAGATGCTACACATGGTATCCTCGAATGTGCACACTCCATCATTTCACTGCGTAGTACCTGCGCACACTATGCCATGGAATGTGCATAAAAGATGATATCAAACAACTCACCAGCTTAAGTACATTTTCATTTACATTACAATTGGATTCGGCCTAGGGATATTATAATCGCCTCCCCTTATTTATGCACTGCCCTTAGTGCATCATGTACCCATGTACAACAAAATTTCAAAAAGCCTAAAAAATATGTTGGTATTCTTCCCGCATTGCATCCTCATGCTCCCAAGTAGACTCCTCAGGACCATACTAGGTTCATTGGACCTTTACAAGCCCTATGGCTCAATTCCAGAGCTGTTTGATTTTTTGGTATATGATTAACATTACCACCTGCCTTCTTGCTCCACCTGAATCACATTCCAATCAATTACATGATTAACATCAGGTATATATTTCTTTATAAATGATACATGGAATACATTATGAATATACATAGATGCAGGCAATGCAATCATATAAGAAACTGGACCAATCCTCTCTAGGATTTCAAATGGACCACAATAGCAAGATGCCAACTTTGAATAGTTTCCCAACTTCAGGGAACTTCTGTTGGCCTTCACTTTCAAGAATACATGATCACCCACTTTAAATTCCTTGTGAGTTCTGCCCTTATCAACATATATTTTCTGCCTATCTTGGGCAGCCTTTAAATTTTTCTTTCTCTTTATCAATTTCTCCTCCATTTCCATGAGAAAATCTAGCCCAATCACTGCTCTGTCTGCAGGGTTATCCCAGCTTACTGGTTGTTGGTTGTGGAGCCTGATTGTCTTCCTAATTCAAAAGTCTTTTACTTTCAGCCGTGTTTATACCTCATGAAGTATTTACACCCGAGAAGTATGTACACTCTTCCAAGACAGGGAGTGCAGAAGGGGGGGTATCCCCTTTGCGGGGTCCGGGGGGGCTATACCCCCGATTGGGGGGTCTAGGGAAAAGCGGGGGTTCGGGGACGAATCCCTCGAAGGAAAAATTGCCATGTAAATGTATATTGTAATTTCATTGTAAATATAGACCATTCATTATAAGGTCATAGATCTAACGATAGAGATTATGTTAGGGTCTTTTGACCTAGAAGACAACCCTCTTTTATGAGGGAAATGTATTGTGGCTATGATTGATGGTGAATATTGTATTCTGAGATAAGATACTATGAGAGAAAGAAGAGGAAGTTACAGCGGGTTTGTTGTAGGTTGTATCCCTTCATATGCTGGATAATAATAAAGGAAGGACATGGAAATTTCTCTGGTGGATGTAGCCCACACTAGATGAACCACGTAAATCTGTGTCTCTCTTGTATTGTGTATCTTTTGTGTTTTGTTTCTGCATTTGTTTTATTTTATTCCTCCGCGGTCCTGTTTTTCTAACAACTGGTATCAGAGTGAAAGGTAACCCGCAGGAAAAGAGGGTTCCTGGTTCGAGTGGGAGCAATGTCGGAAGATGGAAAGTTTAGGGTTGAGAAATTTAATGGCCAAAACTACTAGTTATGGAAGATGCAAATGGAAGACTATTTATATTAGAAGGATCTATTCCCACCATTCGGTGGAATAACAAAGAATTCTATGGCTACGAAGGACGAAGAATGGGAGATTCTTGACAGAAAGGCTCTAGGAACGATACAGCTGAGCCTGGCAGCATTGGTGGCTTTCAATATTTCCAAAGAAAAGACAACGAAGGGTTTGATGGATTCATTGGAAAAATTGTATGAAAAGCCCTCGACGTCCAACAAGGTATTTCTAATGAAGATATTATTTAATATGAATATGTCGGAAGGTGGGTCTGTTGCAGATCATTTAAATGATTTTAATACGGTTACTAATCAACTAAGTTCTGTAAAAGTGGACTTGATGATGAAATTAGGCTCTTCTAATATTGTGCTCATTTCGAGAAAGCTGGAATGGATTGGTCATGGATGAAAGTAACTCTATCTTTGGTTCAAATACTTTAGAATTTGATGATGTTGTTGGTGTTATCGCCTTGGTGAAATCGTGGAAAAGCCACAGGTGAGACATCAAGAAATGCGTTGAACATGGAGAATAGGGAAGACAAAATGATAGAGGAAAAGGGCTTAGGGAACCATGGAATTCCCTAGGAAGAGATCCAAATCTAGACTTTGAAAAGATATAAGTGCTAGAATTGTGGGAAGAAAGGACATGCGAGGAAGAAAATGCGAGCTCAAAGAAACGAGATGGACAACCAAGAGAATCATGAAGCAAATGCTTGGTGATGTGTTACAGAATGCTTTGATTCTTTCTATAGATAATATTTATGAGTCTTGGGTAGTAGATTCGGGGCCTCATTTCATGCCACACCCAGGAAACATTTTTCTAGATTATGTTCAAGGTGATTTTTTTTTTTTTTTTTTTTTTTTTTTTTTTTTTTTTTTTTTTTTTTGGAATGGGAAAGGTAAATAAATCAAAGGAATGGAAAATAATGGTTGTTGAAAGAGGTAAAGACATGTTCCATATTTTAAGGAAAAATATTAGACATTCCAACATGGTAGTTGTAGAGTGAGGTTGTATATCCATATTCTGAATAAGATGTGGAAGGTCATCAAAGGATCATTGGTGATAGTGAAAGAGGAGAAGGTAGGTACATTGTATTTATATGCTGGTAATATTGACTCTTCTACCTCTTTAGATTCTGAGTGGATACACAACTGTGGCATCATAGGCTTGGACACATGGTGAGAAGGGGATCTTGAGATGCTTAAAAAAAAATTGTTGCAGATCTTACAACAAATTGATTTGGACTTATGTGAGCATTGTGTTTTATGGAAAAGCGAGAGAATTGATTTCTATACTTAGAGTGGAAAAGAAAAAAAGAGTGAAAGTTAGAGCTTGTGCATCTCTGAATGTATGGGGACCCATTCAATTATCATCTCTTTGTGGCTCTCATTTATTATATTACTTTTATTGATGATGCAACTAGATAAACTTGGGTTTATTGCTTTTGACAAAAAATCTGATGTTTTGATACTTTTAAAAATGGAAGCTTTGAGGTTACTTGAATGAGGCCGTGGGGAAAAAAGTTGAGCTGTCACCGAGATCATATAATGGAGGTGAATATTGCGGCAAGAAGTTTGATGATTATTGTTCATACCATGGGATTTGTAGAGAGAGCTCTGATTCCAAGAACACCCTGAAAATGGTGTGTTAGAAGGATGAATAGAAAATCATGGGCTGATTATGAGGTATGAGATTGCATGTTGGTTTTGCCCTTACAGTTTTAGATGTTGTAGATATTACTATTTACTTAATAAACATAGGACCTTCAATCTCTTTGGATGGTAGGAATTCCAAAGGAGAATGAACGAGGAAAAAAGGTAAAACTATTCTTTTTTGAGAAACTTTAGGTTGTGAAGCATTTGTCCCATGTCAGTAAAAGAAAATAGAACAAAGCTTGAGGAAAAATCCAAGAAGTGTACCTTTATTGGATATGGTGTTAATGATTTTGGTTATCCTTATGGGATTATGAAAATAACAAAATCATTAGGAGTAGAGATGTCATATTCAATGAGAAGGTCATGTACAAAGATCAGTTCGGGGAAAGAAAGCGAGGAAAGAAAAACAAAGAATACATATGAGTAGTTGTGGTAGGATGTTGAAAAAGAAATTCAAAGGAACCAGAAAATCAAAATGTACAAGCAACTGAGGAAGCCGAAGAAGGTACCTCAAACACACGCAAGTGTTGTTATAAAATCTACGAGGTTAAGTATACCTGAGCGATACTCCTCCCTTCATTGTATTATTTATTGTTGATTGATTAGGGTGAACCAGAAAGTTATGAAGAAATGATGTAGGTGAACACCAAAAGGAAGTGGGAGCAAGGCATGAAGAGGAAATGGATTCATGGTAAATAACCATACCCAGGACTTGGTCAGGTTGCCCTACAGGGGAAAAAAGAGCATTGCCAGAATAAATGGAGTTTACAAGTTGAAGGAAGAAGATGGAGGAGAAAAGAGTTACAAGGATAGACTTGTTGTAAAAGGGGTTTGCACAAAAGAAAGGTATAGATTTTGATGAAATATTTTCTCTATTATTAAAATGACTTCAATTGAACTATTTTAAGTCTTGTGGCGATGAAGATTTGCATTTGAATGGTTAGATGTAAAACTACTTTTTTGCATGGATATTTGGATGAAGAGATTTATGTGCAATAGCCACAGGGGTATGAATTCAAGGGAAGGAGAATTTGGTATCACGGGTTGAAGAAGAGCTTGTAAAGCCTAAAGAAAGCTCCAAGGCGTGGTATCTAAAGTTTGTGAGTTTATGGCGAGCAGAGTTTATAGTAGATGTCATTACGATCCAACTGTGTTTATTTTAAAAAGCTAGAAAATGGAATTTATTATCTTGCTATTGTATGTAGATGACATGCTTGTTAGGGACTAATATGCAGGATATAATGTTCTCAAGAAGAAGATATCAATTCATTTTATGATGAAGGATTTGAGTCTTTATAAATAAAATCATGGTATGAGAATAACAGAGTCGGGAAAAATCGCAAATTGACATTGTCTTAGGGTGAGTACGGAGAAGGTGTTGGAGAGGTTCCCAGAATCTGAGAATGCAAAACCGAGTTAGTACACCTTTGGCCAACCATTTCAAAATTAACTAAGGAAATGTGTGTCCCAAGACCACGGGGAGGAGATATAATACATGTCAGGGAGTCTCATGTATTCATTAGGTTAAGCTGACTTGATGATGTATGCAATGGTTTGCACAAGACCGAGATGTGACATGCAGGTGGGAGTTGTGAGTAGATATATGAATAATCGGGTAAAAAGAACATTGGGAGGCGATAAAGTAGATTCTCGGATACTTGAGAGGTAGCGCTAATCATGCATTATGTTTTGGAGGTTCGGCTTGTTCTACAACGATATGTTGATTCGAAGGATATGGCGGGTGATAAAGATAGAAAGAGGAGTACCACATGGTATGTGTTTATAACTATAGGTGGAACAATAGTAAGTTGGATTTAAAACACAAAAGGTTGTTTCACTTTTCAACAACAGAAATGAGTATGTTATTTACTCTGAGAGGCTTGCACAGAGAAGGTGTTGGAGAGGTTTAGAATGCAGAATGCAAAACCAGTTAGGACACCTTTGGCCAGCCACTTCAAATTAACTAAGGAAATGTGTCCCAAGACACAGGAGGAGATATAATACATGTCCAGGGTCTCATATTCATTAGCAGTTGGCAGCTTGATGTATGCAATGGTTTGCACAAGACCAGATATTGCACATGCAGTGGGAGTTGTGAGTAGATATATGAATAATCCAGGTAAAGAACATTGGGAGGCAGTAAAGTATATTCTCAGATACTTGAGAGGTACTGCTAATCATGCATTATGTTTTGGAGGTTCAGAAACTGTTCTACAACGATATGTTGATTCAGATATGGCAGGTGATAAAGATAGCAAGAGGAGTACCACATGGTATGTGTTTATAACTATAGGTGGAACAATAGTAAGTTGGATTTAAAAACTTCAAAAGGTTGTTTCACTTTCAACAATAGAGGCAGAGTATGTTGTTGCTACAGAGGCTTGTAAAGAGATGATTCGGTTACATAGGTTTATGGAGGAATTGGGAAAGAAGAAAGAGAATAGCAGGTTGTACTGTGACAGTTAGAGTTCCATTTATCTTGCAAAGAACTCAGCCTTCCATTCGAAGACTAAGAATATACAGTTGAGGTACCACTTCATAAGATCTACCTTGGAAGATGGCCATTTGAAGTTGGAAAATATACACACTAGCTAGAATCCTGCAGACATGTTAACAAAGGGAGTAACTAGGGAGAAACTGAGTTCCTTCTCAGTTTCAGTTGGTCTTCAAGAATTAATATGAAGATGAGAAATTTTCCAGGTCCAAGACGGTTAAGAGTCCAGTATATACAACAGTGGTGGAGTTGTTGAGATCAGTCTCCATGTGGGAGATTGTTGGTTGTGGAGCCTGATTATCTTCCTGATTCAAAGGTCTTTTACTTTCATCCATGTTTATACCCCATGAATTATTTACACCCTAGAAGTATGTACACTCTTCCACATGGGGGAGTGCAGAGGGGGGTACCCCCTCTGCGGGGTCTGGGAGGGCTATCCCCCTGGCTGGGGGGTCTAGGGGAAAGTCGGGGTTCGAGGGTGAAGCCCCTAAAGGAAAAATTTCCTTGTAAATGTATATTGTAATTTCATTGTAAATCTGGACTGTTCATTATAAGGTCACATATCTAACAATAGAGATTATGTTAGGGTTTTTTGACCTAGAAGGAAACCCTCTTTTATGAGGGAAATGTATTGCAGCTATGATTGATGGCAAATATTGTATTATGAGATAGGAGACTGTGAGAGAAAGAAGAAGAAGTTATAGTGGATTTTTCGTAGGTTGTATCCCTTCATATGTTGGATAATAATAAAGGAAGGACTTGACAATTTATCTGGTGGACGTAGCCCACACTGGGTGAACCACATAAATTTTTGTCTCTCTTGTATTGTGTATCTTTTGTGTTTTGTTTCCGCATTTGTTTTATTTTATTGCTCCACGGTCCTGTTTTTCTAACACTGGTGTGTTGCACTTTCTGCCATAAAGTGCCTCAAATGGGCTCATCTTTAGAGATGCTTGGTACCCATTGTTATAAGAAAACTCTACCAAGTGTAGGTAGTCTTCCCATTTTGATGGTTTATCCATCACATACATCATTAACATATCTTCAATCACTTGATTCACCCTCTTTGTTTGACCATCTGATTTTGGATGATAAGCTGTGCTAAAATTCAAATTTGTTCCAAATCCATTAAATAATCCTTTCCAAATTTTTGAGGTAAATTTTGGATCTCTGTCAGACACAATTCTCTTTGATATGCCATGTAATCTAGCAATTTCCTTCATATAAACATCAACAATGTTGTCCTCCTTGTGAGTGAGCTTAACTGGAACAAAATGGGCAACTTTAGTAAGCTTATCCACCACTACCATGATAGAATCATGTTGCTTGTTTTTTCTGGGAAGTTTGGTGATGAAATCCATTGTTACAACTTCCCATTTCCACTCAGGAATGGGTAATGGCTGTAGAAAACCAGTTGGGTGTTTATCCTTAGCCTTTACTTTTTGACATTCCAAACATCTAGCAATAAAATCAACATCTTTCTTCATGCCTGACCAATAATATTGGCTCTTGACAGCTGCAACCATTTTATGATATCATGGGTGCCCAACATAAGACACATTATGAATTTATCTCGGTATCATACCTTTCAATTCATTAGAATTTGGTACATAAATTCTTCCCCTGTACCTGATAATTTCATCATTATCTATCTTGTAATCTTCAATTTTCTGTTGCAAATTACCTTGCTGTAATTTTGCCACTAATTCTTTGTAATGCAAATCTAATTTGGCAGCCTCTATAATTATGTCTTTCAAATCTGATTGGTACATGCTAATGTCTGTAGCATGCAATTCATGTACTCTTTTGTTGAGCGCATCAACCACTTTGTTCTCTTTCCCTTTGATATGGTTTATATCAATGTCATATTCACTTAGAAATTCCAACCATCTAGTTTGCATAACATTTAGAGTTGGCTGATCAAATAAATATTTCAAACCATTGTGGTCTATTCTCAGCTCAAACCTCTTCCCCATGAGGTAGTGTCTCCATTTCCTCAAGGCATGCACTATGGCTGCCAACTCCAAATCATGAGTGGCATAGTGTCTTTCATGCTCCTTCAACTTCCTTGATTCATAACATATAACAAACCCATTTTGAGTGAGGACTCCACCAAGTCCTTCTTTACATGCATATTTTCATACAATGAAGTCTTCATTTAGGTATGCAATCCTTAGTATTGGAGCACTTGTTAATAATTGTTTCAAGTGTTGGAAACTCTTTTCACAATCCAATGTCCAGTGAAACTTCATAACCTTCTTTTGTAAGGAAGTGATTGGGTGTGCAATCTTTGAAAATCCTTCAATAAATCTCCTATAGTAGCCTTCAAGGCCCATGAATGATCTCATCTCTGTGACATTCTTTGGCACTGACCATTCTCTAATAGCCTCTATCTTCTTAGGATCCACTGCTATCCCATCCTTTGAAATGATATGACCCAAATAATGAATTTTCTTATGATAGAATGAGCACTTGATCAATTTGGCATACAAATGATTCTCCCTTAATATTTTCAACACCATTATCAAATTATGCTCATGCTCTTCTTCTGACTTGGAATATACAAGAATGTCTTCCAAAAAGACAATGACAAACTTGTCTAAATATTCTCGGAAAACACCATTCATTAAACACATGAAAACAGCTGGTGCATTTGACAACCCAAATGGCACCACTGTGAACTCATAATGACCATACCTTATCCCGAAGGCGGTCTTTCTGATATCTTCCTCTTTAATCCTCACCTAATGGTATCCTGATCTAAGATCTATCTTTGAAAATATCTTGGCATCCTTCAATTGATCAAAGAGATAATCAATCCTTGGTAGAGGATACTTGTTCTTAACAATCACTTTATTCAACTGTCTGAAATCAATGCAAATTCTTAATGTTCCATATTTTTTTACTTTACAAACAAGACTGGGGCACCCCAAGGTGACACACTTGGGCGTATATACCCCTTCTTCAAAATTTATTCAAGCTGCATTTAAAACTCCTTCAACTCTAGTGTACTCATTCTGTAAGGAGTCTTTGACACTGGAGCTGCTCCAGGCATTAAATTTATAGATAAATCAATATCTCTCTTTGGGGGTAGTCCTGGTACCTCCTTGAACACATATTCAAATTCTAACAAGACTGCATGATTTCTAAATTTGGCACCTTATCTCTAGGTGTCTCTTCCATATGTGTTGCAAACATTTGACACCCTTTTCTGTAACACTTCTTTAGCTACAATGTTGAAATTTCTCTGATGGTTACTACCTTGGGAATTCCCTACACTTTCCTTTGGTTACCTTCCTCATCCAAGAAAGTAAATTCCTTGTTATGACAATCTAAGAGAGCATAATTTTGGCCCAACCAATCCATCCCAATTAGACAGTCATAGGAACCTAAAGGAAAGATGTTCAAATCTTCCTTGGTGTTCAACCCATTCATGTCCATATGACATGACTTAACCATCTCATTAATTTTTCTTTTGGCTCCTGTAGCTCGCTGCACCAACCAAGATTTTTCATGCTTACTTCTTGGCAAATGCAAACTTTCCACCATCTTAGGATCTATATAACTATGACTAACTCCCGAATCAATTAAAATAGCAATGGTTTGGTTGTTGATCATACCTTCCACTTCAACCATGTGTGACTGATACTCTGCTTGCTTGTTGTCCAAGGCTACATATATCTTTGGCACATTTCTACCCATGTCCTCCACTATTTCATCTTCATGTACATTGTGAACAATTCTCCCTTTTTCACCTCTGTGAGGACAATCTCTGAACATGTGATCTCCTTTACAACCCCAACATTGAATAGGTGGTTTCCTTGGTATTTGACCCCCTATTTCAATCATTCTAGGATCTCTAGGAGTTTGTTGTCCCTATGTATTATTTCTAAAGAATGGTGTCTTAGATCCCTTCTTCCTTTGATCCACCTTGAATTGCTTTTTGTCTTCCCAAGATTTTTGGAAAGTTGGCCTTGATTTTTGTTGATCATAAAGGCATTTAGCTCACCTTATTGTCTCCTCCAATGTCTTGGGATCATCATACTGTATTTTGTCATTGATAAATGATGGAATCCACTCAAATACCTTTGAATCTTAACTGTCTCATCCTTGATGAAAGAGACATACTTCAACAGTTATAAAAACCTTCTTTCATATTCATCTATTGTCATACTCCAAAGCTTGATTTCAAACAATTCTTTCATTTTCTTGTCATAGTATCTATTAGTCAAGTATTTCTTCTCAAAATACTTCTTGAATTCCCTCCAAGTAACACTTTTCTCTTTGATATGCTGCACCTACACAAGCTGATCCCACCACATTGATTCTTTTCCTTTGAGTTGATAGATGGAAATTCTACCTTCTGCATGAGAAGAATAATTATACAATTGGAAATACTTTCTCATGCCCAGCAACCATGTTTTTGCATCTTCATCCTTCTTGTGCTCACCATCAAATGTAGGAGGTTTGATTTTGTTCATTTCTCCTCGTAGCTCATCCACCCCATACCTCTTATACTTTATGACAGGGGATGGACTCGAGCTGTTGTGTTCTCTCTTATTGGAATGCCTTGGGGAGTGATGGTGATCTCTTCTAACACTTCTTGCTTTTATTTTCTCATCAGAATGCATGTGACTTCCTGATTTGCTTGAGCCACTCTCCTTGTCTAATTTCTTTTCTATTTTGTTAAAGCTCTCCAATAAATTCATGTTGAAGTCATCTTGTTGCTCCTTGGCTTGCATAATCCTTTCATTATCAACTTTATGGATTTGGACATCCTTCTGCAAATTTTTAATGGTCTCTGCCATATTCATGTTTTCATTCCTTTCATCTCCATGTCCATTGGAGTTTGTTCCTTGAATGCCCAAATGGACATCCATCCCTCTAATTTCATCTTCCTGGATGTAAGTCCCTTGTGCCTCTTCCATTCCTCTAGAATCTATGCTGATCTTGATCTGATCTAGTTGTTGTTAACTCTGCAAAATGTGTAGCCAACAAACTTTGTCAGGCTAACTATTTCAATAATTGTTATGAAAAATATGAACCATTTTGGTTCAATACTATATCATAACTCTTTCTTCTAATTTCCTAGAAAATTTAATGCCTAGATCAATTTTATGGGTGGATATTTATATTCCACTATCCAAGACCTTTCCAACGCCTTCTCACATGCTCAATTCCGAGTCTGGAGTAGAAAGTTATGGTCATTCAAACTTTTCCCATTAACTTTTCTGTTCATACTTCCACTTGACGCAACTCTACGTTGTAATTATGCATTTCTGCAGCTACTCCATTGGAATTTTCGTATGATATCAATTGGGTTTCTGCATAATCATATTATGAACATTATGTCCAAGTTTCACCTCATTCTGGGCTCTGGGATGCTAGTTACAACGTGCTGAAGTTCTATGCCAATTTGTGTCTTTGGTCTGGAATGTTACATGTACCTTATTTTCCATATTAAACACTTTTAACTTGCCCATAAATTTAATTGAACTCTGTAATTTTCTTCTATGGATCAATATCTTTCCATTGATTTCTCCTACGCCTCAATCTGATTCCAGAGAAGAAATTTATGGCTCTTTGAAGTTAGTGGGGTCTTAAAATTTACCTATCACTGTTTGTGTTGTAACTTTCTCAAAAATGCTTTGTTTGACGAACAATTTATACCATTAGAAAGATCTATCTGAATTCTTTCATTTGAGATACAGAGACAGAGTGTACCTTTTGGTACACCTCTGTCTTGTGATTTTTGAGTTGCTAAAAATGCTCTTAAGGCCCTAAAAAACACGTTGCAAAAAAAGATGGCGTTCAAATGATATAAAACGTCGCAAAAAATCATTGGTTTTCTATTGTTATTCACCTTCCTAACGACTCCGTGCATACAAATTTCAACCTGTAAACCCATATTTACCATGTGTAGCAACAAAAAAAGGGAAATTGTGCTTTGTGCACTTTAAAACCATTGTGTATCACTTCTCTGTTGCGCCACTAACTTGCATGCACTACTTTCGTGTCGCGCGCCAATATCCACCGCACACAGTTTTGGTTCCTTTTCTATTACATGTTGCACGTAGTTTTTGTATCACGCGCTGATAGTCTGTGCACATTATACTCTACCTACTGCATCATTCCAGAGTTTAGTATGCCTCACTACGCACCGATACTTTGTGCACACCCTTCACTAAATTGTCGTGCGACAACATATACCCATATTGCACACGTAGCTACTGCGTTGTGCCAATACTGCACAAACCACGCGCGCCATTATTATGAGTGTGAAAACTGCACGCACTTCCTACGCATATGCACATTGTGCAATGCTAAATTTAGCGTGTGCACCTATACACAAACTTTTTTCTGCGCAGCACCAAAATATAGCGCGTGCACCAGGAAACCACTATTTTTCTGTGCGTTGCCAAAATTTAGCATGCACACCTGCACACTAACATTTTTCCGCGTGGTGCCAATATTTAGTGCGCGCACCAGCATGTCGATATCTTGTTGCGCAGTGCCGAATTTTACCTATCACAAGATTTTCACTGTGCATCATGCATTTTTAGTGTGCCCACCTGTGCACATTCACCTTTATGCACATCAAATCCTCGTGAATTCCGTTGTAGAAATTGGGGATTTTTCCTAACTTTTCCCCAATTTACTATAGACATTATGCAACCAAAAAATTCGTTCAATTTCACCCCGATAACACCAATTCAACCTTCGTAATAACAAATCGTCGTGGGTTGGCATTTCTAGAACGAATTCACCCAAATCAATTCACGAATTGGGAATTTTAATTACGTATTCTGCTCCATCTATCATGTCTTTACTGTAACTTCAAATTCAACCAATTTCGGGTCTGAATTTGCTAGAATATTGTTGACGGGCGAAATTGACCGTCCGTCAACTGGGAGAGTGGAACCGGTCCGGGGTTGTCTAAATAACCCAAGCCGTTTGGAATCGACCACCCTGACGAGTTTAACGGCTCCGTTGGCCGCTCTAAGGTCTTCTATGAAAACCAAAGAGAGAATTGATCTGAGCTAAGTAATCTAAAGGAAACTAGAAACTAATAAAACAAAGAAAAAGAACTAAAACTAATAAAAGAAACTAAACGAATAAAACAAACTAAACTGGTAAAACAAACTAAACTAAATACACTAATCTAACTATAAACTACTAACTATTATATATACAAGATACTAATTATCAACTATCTAATTATTAATTTAATTACAGTTTATTCACAAATATACATTGCATACAATCTACAAATTTGAATAAAACCTGTGAAACTGATGTGCTTGATGTCCCAAAACAGCGAAGGATAACTCTTTTTGATTTTATGATTTATGAATAAGAAAGTAAACTAACTGAAATTAAACGATCTAATATATTAATTAACTTAAAAACTAACTAATATACTAAGCAAACAAATGACAAACAAAACC
>SNQJ01S0075543.1:97088-110399 GCA_010110895.2 Picea sitchensis
CTTCCATAAAGTGCTTCAAATGGGCTCATCTTCAATGATGCATGATACCCATTGTTGTAGGCAAATTCTACCAAGTGTAGGTAGTCTTCCCATCTTGATGGTTTGTCCATCACATACATTCTCAGTATGTCTTCTATTACTCTATTCACCCTCTCTGTCTGACCATCGACTCAAGATGATAAGCTGTACTAAATTTCAAATTCGTTCTGAATCCTTTGAACAATCCTTTCCAAAAATTCAAGGTGAATTTTGGGTCTCTGTCAGACACAATCATTTTAGGAATTTCGTGCAATCATGCCACTTCCTTCACGAAATTATCAACAACATCTGCTGCCTTGTGAGTAGTTTTCAGTGGAAAAAAATGGGAAGCTTTTGTAAGCTTGTCCACCACCACCATGATCGAATCATGTAGCTTGGATATTCTGGGCAATCCCGTAATAAAATCCATTGTTACTACTTCCCACTTCCACTTAGGAATGGGTAAATCTTGCAGCAACCCTGCTGGGTGCCTATGCTCAGCTTTAAATTTCTGGCACTCCATACATCTGGCAATGTATTCAGTGATCTCTCTCTTCATACCTAGCCAAAAGTAATGGCTCTTGACCATTGCTACTGTTTTCTGATATCCAGGGTGCCCTGCATAAGGCACATTATGCATCTCTTACAAAATCATTTGTTTCAAGCATTGGACATTGGGTACAAAATTTTTGTTCTTGTACAACAATATTCCATCTATTTCCAATTTACAAATTTCCATCTTCTGTGGCATCGTACCCTGCTGTAGCTTGGCTACCAATTCTTTGTATTGCAGATCTACATTTGCAGCCTCTAGAATTATTCTTTTAATATCAGTCTAATACATGCTAATGGTTGTAGCATGTAATTCATGCACCCTCCTGCTGAGTGCATCAACCACTTTATTCTCCTTTCCTTAGATATGCTTGATCACAAAGTCGTACTCACACAGAAATTCTAGCCACCTACTTTGTCTAGAATTTAAGGTTGGTTGATCAAACAAATAATTTAGACTGTTATGGTATGTTCTGAGTTCAAACCTCCTTCCCATGAGGTAATGCCTCCATTTCCTCAGAGCATGAACGATTGCTGCCAAATCCAAATCATGGGTTGCATAGTTCTTCTCGTGCTCTTTTAATTTCCTAGAATCATAATAGATTACGAATCTGTTCTGACTGAGGACCCCTCCCAGTCCTTCTTTGCATGCATCAGTGCACACCACAAAATCCACATTTGGATCTGCAATCCTCAAGATTGGAGCATTGGTTAAGAGCTGCTTCAATCGCTGGAAACTTTTCTCACTCTCTTCAGTCCACTGAAACTTTTTCTCCTTCCTTTGCAAGGAAGTTATAGGGTGAGCTATCTTTGAGAACCCTGCGATAAACCTTCTGTAATAGCCCGATAGACCCATAAAGGATCTAACTTCCACCACATTCCTTGGCACTGACCATTCTCTGATGGCCTCAACCTTCTCAGGATCCACGACGATCCCTTCTTCTGAAATAATGTGCCCCAAGTAATGGATCTGCCTTTGATAAAACGATCATTTTCTCAACTTGGCATACATCTAGTGTTCTCTCAACATTTGTAGCACCATCCTTGGGTGTTGTTCATGCTATTCCTCTGACTTGGAATACAACAAACTGTCATCCAGGAAGACTATGAAAAACTTGTCTAGATAGTCCCTAAATACACCATTCATCAAGCTCATAAAAACAATAGGTGCATTCGACAGCCCAAACAATACCACTGTGAACTCGTAATGACCGTACCTTGTTCTAAAGGCAGTCTTGCTGATGTCTGCATCCTTTATTCTTACCTAGTGATATCCCGATCTGATATCTATCTTCGAAAATATTTTTGCACCTTTCAACTGATCGAAAAGATCGTCGATATTCGGCAAAGGATACTTGTTCTTGACAATTACTTTGTTCAACTGTCTGAAATCAATGCACAGCCTCAATGTCCCATCCTTCTTCTTCACGAACAGGACTGGGGCACCCCAAGGTGACATGCTTGGGTGAATGTACCCCTTCTTTAGAAGTTCTTCAAGCTGCAATTGCAACTCTTTCAGCTCTGGCGTACTCATTCTATAAGGAGCTTTCAACACTGGAGTTGCTCCATGCATCAAATTTATAGAGAAATTGATATCTCTCTTCGGAGGTAATCTGGGTACCTCCTGAAATACGTCTTCAAACTATGTTAGTATCGCATGGTCTCCAATCTTTTAGACTTCATCTCTGGATGCTTCCTCCATACGGGCTGCAAACAATTGACAACCTTTCATGTAGCACTTTTTCAACTGCATTGCTGAGATTTCTTTAACAACCACAGCTCTGGGAATTCCTTGGACTGTTTTCCGATTACCCTCCTCATCCAGGCATGTAAATTCCTTGTTTCAACAGTCCAGGAGGGCATGGTGTTGGTCCAACTAGTCCATCCCAATTAAATAGTCATAAGATCCTAAAGGAATAATATTCAATTCATCCTTCGTGCTCAATCCCTTCATGTCCACCGGATATGACTTAACCAACTCAGTGACTTTCCTCTTGGTTCCTGTAGCCAACTACACTAACCAAGACATTTCACGTTTTCTTCTTGATAAATGCAAACTTTCCACCACCCTAGGATCTACATAACTATGGCTAGCCCCTGAATCAATTAAAATAATAAATGGTTGATTGTTAATCATACCTTCCACTTCAATCATGTGCGACTAAAATTCATCTTGCTTGTTGTCCAGGGCCGCATAGATCCTTGGCATTCTACTGCCCATGTCGTCCACTGTTTCAGCTTGTTGAACATTATGGACAACTCTTTCTTTGCCATTTTTATGGGGACAATATCTGTACTTGTGGTTCTCTTTACAACCCCAACACTAAATGGGTGTCTGTATCAACCTTTGTTCTCCCATTTCAGCCATTCTTGGCTCTCTAAACGATGGATGTCCTTGAGGACTATTTCTGAAAAAGGGAGGTTTATTTCCCTTCTGCCTCTGTTCTTTCTTGAACTTTTTTTGGTCATCCCAAGCCTTCCAAAAGGTAGGCTTTTTTCTTTGTTGTTCAAATAAGCACTTCTCTCTTCTTATCATTTCTTCCATAGTCTTAGGATCATCATATTGAATCTTGTCACCAATGGGAGGTGGTAATCCACTCAAGTACCTCTGAATCTTGATAGACTCATCTTTGATGAACGGAACATACTTCAGTAATTCCAAAAAATTTTGTTCATACTCATCAATGGTCTTGTTGCCCATCTTGAGTTCGAAGAACTCCTTCATATTTCTATCATAGTATCTTTTAGTCAGGTATTTCCTCTCGAAATACCTCTTGAATTACTTCCATGTGATATCTTTCTCTCTAACGTGTTGCACCTGTACAAGATGATCCCACCACATGGATGCTTTTCCTTTTAGTTGATACATCACAATTCTTCCTTCTGCAGGAGAGGAATAATTCTGCAGTTGGAAATATTTCCTCATGCCAAGCAACCATGTTTCGGCATCTTCCTCCTTCTTATGTTCTCCATTAAATGTAGGAGGATTAATCTTGTTCATCTCCCCTTTCAATTCATCCTCTCCAGATCTTCGGTGTTTTCTGGTAGGGGATGGGCTTGAACCACTGTGTGCTTCCTTATCAAAATTCTTTGGGGAGTGATGACGATGTCTGCTACCACTCCTCGATATTCTTTTTCTCTCAGGGGTCCTGCAACTCCCTTTTTTGCTTGTGTCACTCTCCTTCCTTATCCATCTCTTTTCCTTGCCCATTAGAGTTTGACCCTTCGACTCCCACGTTGACATTCCTTTCTTCTCTTTCGTTCTACGAATTGGAGGAAACCCACACCTCTTCCATTTCTATACTCAGTGTCGATTCGCGACTATCCCGACACTCGTTGAAATCTGCACACACAATGTGTAGTCAACCGAAGTTTGTTAGGCCTTAAACTACAACATTTATAAACCAACGCGAATAAGAAAATGTTTCGATTCCACGAATTTTCTGAACTCTGTTTGGCTCTGCAATTTTTGGTGATAGCCCCCGTTTTCTTAGTCCCCAACCCATGCATCCATGGGCTGTGATCAAACGCTAAACTTCTTGGTGCTACAAGGCTCTCCAAATGAAACTTTGGGTTTCGGGATTTCAGGGCTTTAGGGTTTCGGGTTTCAGGGTTTTGGTCTTGGAGGTTCTCGCACTCGCTTCCCTCTCCAACTCTCGACTTCCGAAAATTCAATTTCCTTACCCTCCGGGCCCACAACAAAACTGTTTCCCACCAAGGTAGTGACACATGGTGTCCTTAAGAAGGTCCACCTCACTCCCAACGATGTCAGGGGGGCCCACTACTTTTACATTTCGTTTCGGAGTTTTGGGCATCAGGAGTTCGTGCATCTACACATCTCGAACTTTCATTTGTCGAAATTATGAAATCAGAGTCTATTCATGTACTTGATCCAACGGTCAAGTTCCTCTCCTATGATATATGGTGTAGATCATTTCGGTATTTTGGGGTTTCAGGTTTTTGGTAACCGGGAGTTCACGATGCAGTGAATCCAAATCTCTTGTCACTTCAATCCTCGAATTTCGATACACGAGTTCTTGTATGAGATCCAACGATCCTCAATGATTTGGATCTAACGGTCCATATCTCTCCTATTCTTACACCTATAAAATATCTCTAGCCCTGACTTCCTCGCCAGTTGGTTGGATCTGACGACTCATGGGATTTGGATACTTCTTCCTGGAAGCGCTCCACCATCTGATTCTACCCTTGGTTAATCTCTTTCGCGATTCGGGACTTGGAGTGACCAAGAATTTGGCCTGCGCTCCAAGTTCACGATCCCTGAATTCGCGAAATGATCCAATGGTTCAAACCAACCACGATCAATGACCCACATTTATTATGGATCCTAGGGTGGCGAGTTTCTCCATCCACTAACCACCTTGCAACTTCTGGCCATCTTATGGCCCTCGTGATTTTGCAAGTTCTCCACAGAGAATTCTGACCGTCCAACTCTATTTCTCAAGGACTTCTGGCCAATGACTTGGTACCCTCATTTTGAACCTTCATTTACTTGATCCAACACTTCTAGTGTGGAGTTCTCTCTCTCCCTGTGTCCATATACCACACCGGCTATAGTTTTATAATACCGCTACACCTCCTGAGCTTTGTAACATGGTCAAGTAGCCCGTTGACACTCAGAAACATTTTGAGGTCTGAAATTAGTCCTCCAGACACAATTTATTCTCAAAACCTCGGTCCAAAGACCACTCATCCGGCCCATCTAGTCTTAGCATTGAAACTATGCTCTGATACCATACTGTAACGCCCCCTCAACTGTCATCCCACTGGCCGGGAAAATGATACTGTGTGGAACAACATCATTCTCATACTTAATTAATAGCATGGATTTAAATCAAATTAAACACATTTAACTCAGAGTAAGCACAATATTACTGCTAACATAAATAATCCCTGGAATTAACAATAATTCATATCCACAATAGAATACATGATACATATAAGCATCACAGGCATGCAAAACATAATATTAAGCATAAGCCGATACTTATCTTTGAAACCATGGTAATTCCACCAACTACGTGCATGCCTTCCACGAACCTCCCAGCCTTAGACCATGCTGCTCATCATGCTTAGCAGTGGGTCACCTCCTATCTAGGACTAAGCTCCACCCAAGGCAAGGAATCCTAGTCTAAGCTAAGGTTACAGGGAAAACTGCACAAAATAACCAGAAGGATTCTTCCCATGATTCCTTCTTAGTCCCACTACTCATGGACTCTCATTCCCCACATGCTTGTTCCGCCCGAGAGTATACACCTTCACAAGAACATTCCATCAGTGCTTCACCTTCCTCTCTGGGTCTTGAAAACAGGCTGGATCAAGAAGTCTTAGAGCTCCGTTGTTGGTGCTAGACTCTCTCTGGAAGAATGCCACTTCCTAGCAGACTCCTTCACCTAAAATAGCTTCTCACAGGACCGACAGACTACCTCTTCAACTAAGGACCTTAAAACCTAGTTCTTCAGCCCCTTCCAAATCAATTCCCACAAGGTGAGGATAACCACAACACAACTCCACTCAGGAAAATAGAAAAAAAAAACCTAGAGACAGATCGGGTACGGATTTAGCAATGAACATACAACAACAGCAATGACACCCAGCCAAGAACTACGTGGCTGCCACAGTCAACTGGGACAACAAACACGGGTTTCCCAAACAGATGATAGATAGACGCTTAAACCCAACCAAGCTCAACAATTACGGGACATTCAGTTTCCCAAACATCCATATAGAACAGACTCACGGTTCTGGGTTTCGGGGATGCATGATAAGAAATCCATGCGAAGGTCGAACACAGACTAGATGGTTTTGACAAAGGATGTACCAACTCCTCCAGAAATCAACACATGCCTTTTTTTGGTTTTCTCGAGTTGCGTGAGGGTATTCTTGTAGAGGACATCTGGGATTTCCAGTTCAGACAATCAACGGTAGAATAGAGGAGGAACCCCCATCATGGCTCAACTCAATAGTTTTAATTGCATGTGCTTGGTTTTACACTTGTCACCCATGAAGCTCTTTCCTTCCCATTTGGATGTCACTCGTCCTTCCAAAGAATTTAGGATAAAATATCACATTTACATGGCTTTTGAGATAATATTAAAATATTATTCCCAAGGACTTAAGCTCCTAGGCTCAACACTTAGCCTCTCTTTCCAACCTTCCAGCCCCCAATCCCTTACCCATTCTGTGGAAGCTTAGTCCCCCATCACTCATTCATCGTGGTTGGTCTGCATGTAGTGGTGTTTATATTTTTTATTAATGTTCTGCATGATTACATATACAAAAGCAAGCTCTCGGCCTTAACACTTAGGCTCTCCGGCCTAATAACACATAAGCCCGCCAGCTTATATAAACTTGGCTCACCAGCCTATAAAACATAATTACAATTCATAATGAAAGATTTATACTTCATAGACATGATTTACAATAGGGCTTGGCCTTGGGGACATTACATATCGATTGTACCATCCCTAGGTCCTACTTCGGGGAGTAAGATCCAGTCATCATCCTTTCCACCATCTGGTGTAACTCTCATCTAACTCACGCGCTAGCGGGGATTTCGGCTATTGCTTCATGACTTCACATGTCAAACATTTGCATGCGATCCAACCTTGGCTCCCCCGAATCCTGAACTTCCAAACTTCTAAGCTAGAGCCTAGCGCGGGCTAGCTCCTCCCTTAATCCTCATCAATATGACCCCTCGCTATAACCTAGGGGACAAGCTTCTGAGACTTCAGGACTTCACTTATCACGAAGTTGGAAATTAGTTCATCTCCCTTCCTCTAATTCTTGAAACTTCGCTTGTGCCAGATCGACGGCCATGGCTCCTCTCACAATCTAATGGTTCAAATCAACTCATGAGTTCTCACAACTACACCTTTGACCTTCCCGATTTGCAAGTCTGTGAAATTTTGATCTCACGCCATGTGTCCTGTCTCGATGGACAGATAGGATTATTGCGGTTCCCATATCCTTACAAATCTTTCGAGGTCTGAATCCTCAAACTCCTGGATCTGCTGCCACCTATCCTCGGATGATGGAATGTTCCGATTAACTTTTGAACCTTAGGACTTCGCAAATGTCCACTCCCCTATGCAGTTTCAAAGGTTTATACCTCGTTCACTTTCCTCTAGATCCGATGAATGAGATCTATTCTCTCCCTATGCGTAAACTCTGAACTCGCAGATCCAACGGTCTAGGTGGGTCCTGAAGGATCCATAGATCAATGACCCACGTTACTTTGTGATTTCAAGTTTCATAGGTTTTGGTCACGCCAACCCATAATCCTCCCAATACGTGAACTTTGAACATGCAAATCCAATGGTCGAGGTGGGTCTCGAAGGATCCATAGATCAAGGACCCATGTTACTTCACGATTTCAATTTTTAGAGGTTTTGGTCGCACCAACCCATAATTCTCCTGATACGTGAACTCTGAACTTGTTGATCTGAGGGGCTAGAGGGGTTAACTCCCATGCTCTTTCCCATATCCAATGACCATGAAAACCCTTGGCTCCTTCCTGACAGCGCTCCTCTATCCATCCTTCGGACAAGGAATATATTTCCCTTTCATTATTTTCATATCGCTATTTTCCTGAGTTCTCACCCCAAACAGGTTAGGGACTTGGGTCTGGAAATTAACATGGTAAGGGGGTCAAGGGAACGTATTCTCTTTAGACAGATGGTTTCAAATCTACACGATCTTTCCTATATCGACCATGTTACGAATTACACTTGGGAAGTCCTCCGAGGTGAAGTTGGGCATATAGTTTATTAGTGGGAAGTGTGAGTTCCCAAGGAGATGGAATCATACGCATAACATAGCCATTTCACACAGAGATGTTCATACATGCATATATATATGTGTGTGTGTGTGTGTGTGTGTGTGTGTGTGTGTGTGTAAAAACCAAGAAATCATTCATCATTCTAACTCAACAATTAAAGACGAGAAAAGACTTATCAGAATCAGACAATGTGAAGTGACTACTGGAAGGGGTGCCCGTTTCCACCCAACCGTAGGCTCAGTCACTCCAAATGGATTCACCACTAGCTACCCCTGAGCTAGACCACGATGCTCTGCAACACATCCTTTTCTTCTCACTAAACCACAATAGGGACAGAGGTTACTCTCCTCTTCCCACAGGATCCTAGCAATGGTTTACACGATACCAAGAAAGGAGGACCAACCTCGTTTATCAGCTTGTATCATAACCTTCTCTACCATTTCCTGTGTCCAAAACCCTTGGTTTTCCATTCTTCCTTGAATCCCCGAGATTCATTTCCCGTCTATCCACTCTTTGCAGGCGTGTTATTTTTCCCCTCTCCCCACCACACCTTCCCTCCTCGCCTCTTTTAGCAGGGTCATGTGTGGCCTGAATTCCCATTCAGAAGTCAAGTATGGAAGCCTTACAGATGAGTGATTACAGACCCCATCCCTCATTACCTCTTGAGAAGGTCTTCCCACCCACCATCCTGACTGTAATTCATTTCTGGGTTAGAGGACGGTTCTGGTCCTGAGCAATTAAATTCAGTAAGCACTAGTTTGGTGAATTTTAATGCAACCATTCATGGTCCCCTTCACCCTTTCTTCGTATAACATTTGTGGTATTTCTATGTACACTCCCCTTCCATTATTCATGCAACACTTGTCCATTTTCTTGGTAAATAATTAGGTTCACATTAGTTTACCTTTCAAACAAAGGTCCATCGAATCAATATTCACACATATAATGTTTTCCATAGTCTTTTCAACATTTATAGTTATATTTACAAACTAGGGGAAATAAGTTGTCACAATGATGATATCAATTTTCAACTTTCCACTATTATTCAGATGCCTCTGATCCAACTACTACATGACCCAATTATATTTTCAGTCATGTTTTCTGAGTAACCTTGGATAGTTAACAACAACTTCCTTATATGATCATATCAACAATTGGATTCGCTTGATGACTATTACTTTCTCTTGTATTGACCAATTTGATTTCAACCTGACTTTCATAATCCACTTCCATCAAGCCATATTGATTCACCTATGCCTTAACTGACACTCCTTACTTATCTGCACCTTCATTTCTTTTCCCTTGAAGGGATGCCTTTCATGCCATGCTTCCATTGCGCACTCTGATAACTATAAGGGAAGAATTACTCTATAATTGCATAGCTAATCCCTGGATATGATGCACTATTTGTCCATATATTCATTAATCCTCTTTCTTTATCTGATTACTATCATTCTGATAGTCATTTCCTTTTATAATATATCTGAATCCAATGTATTGCTTAATATGTATATTAGTTTCTTTGGGAGTGAATGTACTTTCACTAACTCATTCACTACATGATCTATTCCATGGCCCATATTCTATTGAATACTTGACTAACATGAGTGAACTTCATGTAGTGTCTTCCCATTGCCCAATACTTTATCGCTGCACCCAAATTCATACCTTAACATTTTGTAGTGTTGGGTTTTGATCATCTTATGAAATATTTTTGTCATAGAAATATTTCCCTGAGTACCTCTGCTTATATTTAACAAAATTTGAACCTTCTCACCTCTTAAGAACTAAAATTTTTAACTGTGCAAAAATGTGTAGACAACAAAATTTGTTACGATAACAATTTAACAAATTTATAAAATTATGTTCAATTTTGTTCCAATAATACAGCATAATTCCTTCTTCTAATATCTTGTGAAAATTAACTTCTCAAATCAATTTTGTGGGTGAATAATTAGACTCCTCTATCTAATACCTTTCTAATGACTACTCCCTTGCTCAATTCTGATTCTTGAGAAGAAAGTTATGGTCATTTAAAAATTGTCCATTAATTTCTCATGTTCACACATCAACTTGGTGCAAATATGTGCTATAATTATCCATTTTTTCACCTACTCCATTGGATTTTTGGTAAGAGCGCAATATTTTTTCTTCATACACATATTTTGGATATTTCACCCAATTTTTACCACTTTCTAGGTTCTGGGCTGCAAGTTATAGCCTATTGAAGTTCTATGCCAATTAGTGTTTTTTGTCTAGAACGCTACATGTACCTTTTGTGTTGTCTTAAACATTTTTAACATGTCTGGAATTTTAATTCAGCTCTAGGAATGTCTTCTATGGTTGAATATCTTTCCATAGACTACTCTTGCACCTCAATCTGATTCTGGAGCCAAAAGTTATGGCCCTTCGAAGTTAGTTGGGTCTTAAAATTTACCCTCCACTATTTTTCCTATAACGTTCTCATAAAATATATGTTTGATGAATGGTTTACACCATTGGAAATATCGCTCCAGGATATTTCATTTGAGCTGCAGAGACATAGTGTACCTTGGTGTAGCATACTCGACCATCACTCTACACCCCTGTCGGGCAACGCTACCCAATAACTTGTCTTCTACAACTAGCTCTGATACCAATTTGTAGCGTACCCAACCATCACTCTACCACCCTAGCAAGAAATGCTAGCCAATAAATTTTCTTCTACAACTAGCTCTGATACCAATTTTAAGAGTACCCGACCATCGACAAGCTGGGAAACACCACTATAAAACATACACACATATATATATATATAACATTCATTTCTAATGAATTTAACACAAATACCACAGTGTTACTGCTACCACAGATACTCAAATGGAATTGACAGTAATTCTTACATGCAATGGAACACATGATAACATTTCAAGAATCACATACATGCATAACATAAATAATTAAGCATGAAAATGATACTTATCTTTTAACTGGAGTAAAACCAACAATTGCGTGTAGACCTTCCATGGACCTCCCAGCCTTAGACTACACTGCTCATCACTCTCAGTATTGGTTCACCCCCGAGTTGGAACTAAAATCCACCAGGCAAGGGATTCCTAGGCTAGGCAAGGTCGATAGGAAAGTCACATAGTTTAAGAGGAAGGATTCTCTCCCAAGAGTCACTTGCACCCACTTCTCACAGACTCTCATTCCCCACATGCCTCTCCCACCCCAAGAGTATACACCTTCAATGTCACATAGTCCATCGACTGCTCCACCTCCCTTCCCTTGGGATTCAACAACAGACCAGACCAAAATTCTTGGAGCTCTACAGCAGCTACGAGACTCCTTCCAGGAGAAATCACCTCCTCAACACAATTTCTCACTTGGAGAGAGTTGCTCACAGGCTTGACAACCTGCTTCTTCAACCAAAATAGCTAATTCGGTCAAGGAAAGGGTTGACTTAGTAAATTACAGAGGTGAAAAATGGTCACAGTTAAGCAATGGTGGGAATGGCTAGTTGTGGATTTCTCAGTGTGAGAATGAATTTCTGAGGAGAGACGGGGAAAACCGGTTTAGCATAGTCAAAAAGATGAAAGTTTGAGAGTTGAAAATATCTACATGAGACGGCCTGTGTGTGCATGAGTTCCTCCACCCCACCTGCGTGTTTCCCCTTTATAGAAAGAATTCCCCCCCTTAAGTCTACATGTGCCTGAGTCGACACCTTTCACTCATGAAGCACGTTCCTTTCCCTTTGGATGTCACCTGTCCTTCCCAAGGAACATAGGATAAAACATATCCTTCTAAACAACTTTTGGAATAATAATAAATTATTATTCTCTTGGAATTGATCCCCTAGACTTAGCCCCTCTTTCCAACCTCTCATCCCCCTCTCCCTTACCTATCCTAATGGAGCTTAGTACCCCATTCTCTTTTATCGTGGTCGGTCTACACGCAACAATGTTTTTATATTAATAATATGAATATTACATGTGCAAAACATGCCCCTGGCCTTTAACACATAGGATCTCAGACCTACTAATACATAAGCATACCAACTTATAATTTATCGGCTCACTAGCCTACAAAACACATTTTCAATTCATAATACAACTGGGGCTCATCCTTTGGGTATTACAATCCCCTCCCCTTATTTTTGCACTGTCCTTACTGTAACTTATTTACACAGCATCAACAAGATTTTCAAAATCTTCAAAAATATCTGAGTATTCTGCCCGCATAGCATCCTCATGCTCCTATGTCATGTCCTCGGGATCGTACCATGTCCACTGGACCTTTACAGGCCCTATGGCTTGATTCCAGAGCTGTTTCCTCTTTCGGTCAAATATGCGCACCGGATGCACTTGCAAGATGACTTCTTGCTCCACCTGAATCAAATTCCAATCAATAACATGATTAGCATTAGGTATATAATTCTTAAGCAATGAAACATGAAACACATTATGTACATTCATGGATGCAGGAAATGCAAACACATATGCAACTAGTCCAATCGTTTCTAAGATTTCAAATGGCCCACAAAATATGGTTGCCAACTTGGAACAATTTCTCATCTTCAGGGAACTTCTGTTGGCTTTCACTTTCAGGAAAACATGATCACCCACTTTAAAATCTCCACGGGTTTTGTTCTTATCAGCATAAATTTTCTGTCTATCTTGGGCAACCTTCAAATTCTACTTAATCTTCAACATTTTCTCTTCCATTTCCTTGAGAAACTCTGGCCCAATTATTTCTCTATTAGTTGGGTTGTCCCAACTTACTAGGGTGTTGCACTTTCTACCATAAAGTGCTTCAAACGAGCTCATCTTCAATGATGCTTGATAACCATTATTGTAATAAAATTATACCAAATGTAGGTAGTCTTCCCATTTAGATGGTTTGTCCATCACATACATCCTTAGCATGTCCTCTATCACTTGGTTCACCCTCTCTGTCTTCCC
>SNQJ01S0075545.1:22129-52699 GCA_010110895.2 Picea sitchensis
GATCTTTGATCTGGTTATGTGAGTGGTTACTGAAGGTGTTCGTCCTCTGTTGGAATACCTGTGTTGTCGAAAAACCCCGGGCTTGCTAGTTGAGACCTCCGCAGAGGGTGCTTGTTTAAAATTTTCTTCAGGGGTTAGTTCTTCAACCGAAACCTTAGTATTGACTTGTGTAAGTTTGGGTTGGTATATTTTACTTGCCAATGCGGTAGTCGATTTGAGATATCCCTTTGGTTTCAACAACCTTTCAGGATCTGATATAGGTGTGGTCTTCTTATCGTCTAGGTTTTTTTTGGTATTCTTTTGACCGAATGCCAGTTTATTTGTGGTGGAGTCGCCAAGTGAAAGATAAAAATAGCCTTATTTGTGTATTCAATCTTTGTTCACTATCAAATATAGAATCTTACCTTGTCATTTTCCCAGGGAAAAATAACTTTGTTTCTCCGTCCCTGACAACGGCGCCAAAAAGATGTTGTTCATGAGATTAAACTTAAGGCTCAAAGAGTAATGTCAGGCATCAGGAAAGTTTAAAGAGAGTGTTTTTTAGAAGTGATTTTTCTACCTTAGTTATAAGAGAAAAATTCCTTAAATGAAATTAACAGTATGGCAGCACAAAGGTCGTATTTCGTGTCTGAGTCAAGATTGTAATATCCAATGATATGAGAGAAAACTACAAAACTATAAAACAAAGAAAGGCATCAAATGCTGAAGAGTCTCACCTTTTTGCAGTGGAAGAAAATACATAGTGTAACCTTGAATAAAGTATGATATACAATAATCCACACAACTCGTCAGTCTTGATTTACTCACAGTAAATGCAGAGGAAAAAATGCTTGCTTAACAAATTCTTGATGTAAAGTGATTACAGTAGTTATTGTACTAAATTGAAATCAAACATTTATCAAGGAATCACATAAAGAAATGTTGAGCTATGGAAAAACAGAAGAAACACATAAACCAAACTAAAAAAATTTGGAATCTCTGTCTGCATTTTTATTAATACTCAATAAGGAGAGTTTTCTCTATTACATTCGGCAAGAAGCAGCCTTTGATAGATCTTCAATCTATGTATTTATACAAAACTGTCACAACTCAAAATGGTTGAACTTATGCTAATTTAAATAACAAATATTTGAAATAAGAAAATAGAACATAGAGAATGATGAGCTTCGGTGGCAATCTCTTCGTCTGCTGGACGAAACGCTTCTGTCATCTGATCTTCTTGATACTTTAGCAAAACATCTTGTTCATCATAGATGTGTTTCCATCTATCCCTCAAATATGTCAATATCATGTGCACGCTCCCTTATTTGTTTATGGATGTAACTATTTTCCCATATTCAACACATTTGATGCATTTACACAATAATTGCACCACTAACCTTGAAGGCTTAGTTGCTTCTTTCACCTCGAAAGTGTGTAACTTACTCTCTACCTGAGGCATCCTTTCTTGTATCCTTTTCGCTCCTTGGGATGTGACCTGTAACTGTAAGCTTGGATTTACTATCCATTTATTTATTTGAAGGAGATCAATCTGGTTCATTTTCTGGATGGTCGTCAGAGCTTCTTCTTTGCTTGTTCTGAAATTATATTGGTTCTTTGCTATATCAATTTGACCCGGGGCTTCAGAAATAGAATTTCCTTCAAAATCAATTAGTCCTTTGTCTAGTGATGTCAATGCTTCTAGACAAGCTTCATTTACCTCTCTGGCAAGTCTCTTGCTTTCTGCTAGATTTGTTTCCCAGGCCTTTAAATCCATATCTCCTCTTATTTGTTCCGAAAGAGAAAGCCAATGAACCTCTGAGACATCATCCTTTGGTACCAATAAGATGGCCTCTTGAAACTTAACTCAAGCTGAGTGAGCTTATCTTTCTTTAATATAGATATCTTTTAGAGCAATTTCTATTGCTTGGTAGTATTTCTGGATGGCATCACCCTTCATGAAGAGATCTTGTTGGGCTATTTACAAGCTCATGTTCCAGAATTTCGAACACCTGTGTCCAAGATTTAAAACAGAACATATGCATTCGGATTTGCACCTTCACCATCTTCTTTAATCATCTTCTGTGGTGGCATAATATCGATAAAATCGGAATGGGGTTACCTGTTGCAGGGGAATACTTGAGCTTCTCAGTTTGATAAAACTTACTATTCTTTGAAAGATGAAAATGAAATTCAAATTTGAGCATTTTTATTCACATCGGGTGCATTGATTCGAGTATACCCTTACTGATGGAAAATTTATTAATATTAATAGAAAAGTATACCTGGCAATCCACAATCTATGGTAAAATCATTACTGTTGATTTGTGATAAATTCCATTAATATCGACGATTCACGTTCAGGAGTTTTGGATGAAACAGATTTGAAATTTCTCGAATCGTGAATCCACGAAAGGTTAATTAAAAGTTAATCCCTTTTAAAATATTAATTAATCATGTTTAACTTCAAGAGCTTCAAGTATTTGGACGTCGGGGTTTTTCAATGTAGCCCGAAAAGAAATCCCTGAAACCCAAAACTGCAAAATGATTAATTATACGATAATCACTTTTAAGTTTTAATTAATCACATTTAAGTTCAAGTGTTTCGGAAATTTGGACTTCGGATATTTTAGGATGTGACGAAAGGTAAATGTACGAACTCCGAAGTGAGAAGTTGTTAACTATCTTTTGACCAAGATTAACTTAATTGATTAAGATTTAATATTTCAGCATTTTAATGCTTCGTGGATTTGCGAGTTATCTCTTTGTTATATTTTCGAAAGGCCATCCCATGTAGTGACATGTCGAAGATGATGTCATTATAGATGACATGTCGAGACTGGGGGGGTGCCACATGTTACTTAGAATCGTACAAATCTTCAGATGAAAATTCTGGAAATGGATGCCACGTGTCAACCCAGGGAAAACTCAAAAGATACACATGTACTATGACTCGTGTTTTTTAAAGGTTTATGCAAAAGTGATAATGGACACTTTCAGGTTTCAGAACTTTAATCGTGGAGACCTATCGAAACGCCCGAAGCGCGAAGCTCCGAAGCGACCTTTAGTGATTTGACTCTTTAACAATCAGGTAGCTCCAAAACTCTGAGAAAAAGGGGAGCATTCGATCAACGGGGGACTTCATCAATGGCGGCTATCATGCGTGCCTTATGACTAGAAAGAAATTTGATTTAAACTTCGAAAGTTGGTTTCTAAGTTGCCACTTTGGGAAAGATGAAGTTGAGAAAGTAAATCTCAAAGTTTAGGATTATATATGTTCCAACATAGGCTCCATCTGGGGATTGCATCTCCCTGTGAGGCATGGAAGAACAGTAGACCAAGTGTCTTTATTGGGTAAATGGAGTCATCATTGTATTTCTGGAAAACACCTTTGGGGAAAATCATACAGAGAAAAATCGGACTTCAAACGAATCTCAGAAAACCTTCAAAACACATTTAATTATTTACCTCAAGTTAGGCTATTAATAATTTCCCTTTCCTAAAACTGAGTTTGGATTTGCTTAATATAATCAAAACAACTTTAACTAAAATATCAGACTTTGGTCGATTTCATTCGCATCAAGGCAAAGTAATTTCAAAAATTTATTTAGGGAATCTCTTGTCGGTTTAGAATGTAAATGTTACCCGAAAGAGAACTAGATACCAGAGCATGTTTATACATGTATGACAGCCTTACAAATATCATAGATATTGCTTCACTGCCAGCGAGCCTGTTCAGTACCCCAGTGAAGTTATCTACATCTCCCATTGAATTTTCTTTCACCACTTCAATTATCATTTTTGCATTTTATTGAGATGAGGGCAATCATTAAATGAATTTCCTTTCATTATCTCTTTTGGACAAAATGGGGGCAATCAAATTACAAATTTCCTTTCGCCATTTGTCTTATATTTTTTTATATTTTTGAAGTTGGGGCAATCAATTTGTATGAATCATACAAGGGATGATATCTTCTTAAGATTTGACAATGAAGGTCTGTCAACAATTTTTTATTGTAACCTGAACTAATTATTTCTCGATCTTCAATACATCTTTTCCTATAGGGCAGATATTATGGGGACTTTTATTTTCCAGGGATTTGCCTTGAAAGAACTCATTAGTTAAAATCTGTTAGAAGGGCTAAAGTTATCAGGATTAGCCTAGACATACTTTCTTTCAGTTAAAATCAAAGGAACATAAATATTTTCACCTAACCTTGTTTTGAAGATATGTTTTTAAGTTTTTAGAGTTAAGGCGGAATTCTTTCTTTCTATGAAGATTTAAGGCCAGGTAGTGACAATCAGAATGGAGTAAAATATTGAAGATAGGCAAAATGAAATGGAACGAGGACTCAAAGGGTCTGACACAAAAGAATCTCATTTCCACACAAGTTCACTTCTTGATAATCAATCTTCTCTTTTTTTAAGCCCTTTTTTATTCTTATTTTCTTTTATTTTTATTTATTTTTTGTTTTGTTTTGATTTGATTCGGAAATCTAGAGGTCTATGTTTTTTTTATATTTGATCAGGTGATTATATTTGCATGAGTGGAACCTATTTTATATTCGATAAGATTTCTTTCTAATTTCATCTTGAACAATAAGTATAGAAGTTCATACCTCGGATTTCATTTACATTTCCAATCAAACCAATTATTAATTCATCACCTGTTTTGAGAGAAAACAAATGTTTTAAAAACTAAGTGTTGGTTTCTGATACCTCCTCATTTCTCATCTGATAGTGCGTATTCATCATGAGAACAAAAAGAAAAAATAAGAAAATTACGCAGAATAGAAATGATATGCAGTACAAATATTTATATTTTGCTTTTATGATATCGAATAATACTTGGTTTATTTACAATGAAGAAGTAAAATTTAGATAATCTACGAAGGAAAATGAACTTGCAAATTTAAACAAGAAACAAAACCGGTATATACAATGGTAATGTGAAACACGATTATTGCATAAAATGTTTTAGATAACGCCCATTGATAGGGGCGTCAAAAGTTTTTTCATCGAGGCTTTCCAGTAGAAATGAATTCTTTCCCTCTGTAGCTGCAATCTTGAATGGTCTGAACCAGAGATGATCGAACTTGTCATGTTTTCCTGCATCTTTTTTTCTAGCATCCCATTTTAAAACTAGATCACAAGGAAGAGACTCATTTTCTTTTGTTTTTTTATCAAAAAGGGCTTTCATATTATCTTGGTACTTTTGAAGTTTGCCATCTACTTTGGCCATGTTTTGCTAGACTTCGATTATTTGGTTTATCCTCCTTGTAACGTCATTTGGCTCCTCTTTTACGTCTTTCCACAACTTCATCACAGGAAGACCGAGATTTATGGGGAGGACAATGTCAGTAGCATAAACCATTTGAAAAGGAGACATACCTATTGATTTTTTGGTACCGATCTGGTTCGCCCATAAGGCATACTTCAGGTGAATGTGATAAGCCTTCTTATTCTCTGTCAACACTTTCTTTATTATATTCATCAAACTCTTGTTGGATCATTCAACCAACCCATTTCCTTGAGGATAATAGGCTATAGAATGTCCTAACACAATGTTATATTTTTGCCAAAAATTTACCATTGCCATAGATTTGAAAGCTTGGGCGTTGTCTGTGACTATTTTTCGAGGGCAACCAAATATCGATAAGATGTTCTCTTCCAAGAATTTTATTACCACCAAATCAGTGGCATTCTGAGTTAGAATGGCTTCAACCCATTTCGTGAAATAATCGGTAGAAGTTAAAATCCATTTATTTGGACGCTTTACTGTGGGTGGATTTCTCCGATGAAGTCCAGACCCCATTGTTGAAAAGGAGCCTTTCTTTTCACTGGGACTAAAGGTAGTGCAGGGAGATTTTTCTTACCAGAGAAAAGATGGTAAGGGTTGCAGGCTCTGACCTTGAAATTCACATCAGTAAATAACTTTGGCCAATAATATCCATGTCTTAGAATCTTGTAGGTCGTTTCCCTCTAGGCGTGATGCCCTCCACACACTCCTTCGTGAAATTCATTTATGACATTCTCTGTTTCAGGTTCTGTTAAACAACGTAGCAAGAAACCTAGAGGATCTTTCCAGTATAGTTGACCTTTGATAATAAAGCATTTAACTATGTGTAGCTTCAACGTTCTCGCTTTGGATGGAGTCATGTCACTCAGGCATTGAAGGGTATCCTCTTCGTTATTTTGCAACAGTATCGATGCAATAGTATGTTCAGATGTGAAAGAAAAGATCAGGAATTCCTTGGTATAGTCCGGACTAGCTAACATTGTAGCTTCACTTAAATCTTTCTTAACTCGCTCGAATGATTTTTTAGCTTCGGAATTCCATTTCATCTCACTATATTTCTTCAACATATGTGTGATTAGTTTGACAATTTCAACAAAGTTAGGGATAAATCTTCTCAAAAACATTATCTTCCCTAAAAAAGACTGGATTTCTTTCTTATTTCTAGGAATGTTTATTGTGTCATTAGCCTCAACTCGCTTGGGGTCAACCTTGATTCCATCCTTCAAAACTATATGACCCAGAAGCTTTCCTTCTTGCATATCAAAATGATAATTCTTAGGATTAAGAGACAAACTAAATTTTCTACATTTTTCGAAGGTTTGCTTGAGATGAACCAGATGTTTTGCATCATAATTGGAGAGGACTGTTAGATCATATAAGTAAATAACAACAAATTTATCTCTCTCACCGATGAAAGCTATATCTATTTCTCTTTGGAAAGTGTCCCATGCGTTCATCAAACCAAATGGCATTTTATCATACATCAAAGTTCCCCACAAAGTGGTGAATGCAATTTTTTCTTTATCATCTTCGTGGACAACAATTTGGTTGTATCCATAAAAACCATCAATCATAGACATTTTGTTAGCTCCAACTACTTTTTCCAGGACATGATCCATTTTTGGAAGTGGGTAGTTGTCTTTGATGGGTGACCAATTCAAATTCCTGAAATCTACACAAAGCCTTATTTCTCCACTTTTCTTCTTGACGGATACCAAATTTTCTACCCATTCAGAATACCTAAGTGGGAAGATAATCTTTGCGTCGAGAAGTTTCTTGACCTCTCTTTCTATTACTGGAAAGAGGATAGGATTTATTTGTCTCATCTTTTGCCTGGAAGGTTTGATACCATGCTTCAGAGGATTCTTATGTTCAATTACATAGGTATCATAAGTTTTTAAATCATCATAGGACCATGCAAAGACGTCTTTATATTGTTTAAGCAATTCGACATATTTATTCTTCATCTGGGCTAGAAGGTATTTAGTGTTGAAATAATGTAACTACAAAGAGTATTCTAATTATTATTGATGTGTTATTCATTATATCAATCCCCTATTGGGGATTGATCATGTCGGCTATTGTAAATGACCAAATCCCCTTTTGTGGATTGGTCAAACCCTAATTGTAATAGGTAGAATAAGAAGTCGACCCCCAGATTAATTAAAGGTGGTTATAACCACCCACATTGAGAAGTCGGCCCTGCCAGTGAAAAGACACCTCCACACGTTCCAGAGTTGTATAAATAAGGAGGCTAGCACCTCATTTAGACACACACTAACTTGTTCATCAAGAGAGAAGTTTGGAGCTACAGTTGGAGAAGAGAGAGAGAGAGAGAGGCACATTCTTGGGAGAGGACTTTTTGTATTTGTTTGAGTTATCTCTTGGCATTGTATTGGCTATCTATAATAAGGAAGTTTTGCTGGGTTTTCTCCCCCGTGAGGGTTTCCTAGGATAAATGATGTGCCTGATGTGATTGTGTATTTCTCAATGATCTTATCTATGTTATTGTTATCTAGTAAAATGAAAAGAACTCTAATAATAGCTTAAACCTTCACATGGTTTCAGAGCTAAGCTGAAGAGAGCATCTTTCACAAGAGAAAGTGAAAAACGTCATTGTTGTTGTACATGCAAATTAGGGATTTTTGTTGATGAAGTATTTCAGCCCCAACACAATCTCGAAAAGTGCTCCCTTCCTCAAGGATCACTTTGGCATCCTCAGTGAAAATTTGTAGTGGCTAGATCTCCTGGAAAGTGAAACCCTAGTTTTCAAAAAGTACCAGAAGTACCAAAAAACCAGAGTACCAGAAGTACCAGAAGTACCAGAAAACTAGAAGCACTAGTCCAGAAATCCACAGATCAAGTTTGGAGGGGTAAAAGTTGAATTTTCTAAGATTCAAACACACCAGGCTACTCGCCTCAGCCAAGCGCACCTCCTGGTAAGTTTAGAATTTGATTTTGATCATTTTCATTTTTTGGTCATTTTCCTAGCTCCGGGTAAAAGATGTCTGCAAGAACTAAGATTGTTGACAAGTTGGAAGGTGTGGAAAACTTTCGTGCCTGGAAGTATAGGATTGGTCTCATTCTTGAAGAGAATGACCTAGCAAGATTTGTCAAAGAAGAAGTGTCAGAACCCGATGATGTTGCAGACAAAGCAAAGCACCAAAAGGACATGATAAGGGCTAAGAGAATCATTGCAGATTCAATCAAAGATCACTTGATCCCTTATGTGTCATCAAAGAAGACTCTACAATAAATGTTTGATGCCCTAAACAGACTATATGAAGGAAAGAACATAAACTAGAAAATGAATCTAAGAACTTAGCTCAAGAATGCAAGGATGCAGAGAGGAGAATCAATCCAAGAATATTTCTCCAGAATATCCCAACTCAAATAACAACTTGAAGCAATCGGAGATGATATAGATGAAGATGAACTTATAATGGCAGCCCTTAATGGTCTCTCAATACCTTGGGATGCATTCATCCAAACCATTTGTGCAATAAAAGAGAAACTAAAATTTGACGGTCTATGGGAAGAATGCATTCAAGAAGAATCAAGAGTAGCTAACCGAGAGGCTTTACTATTAAGAGATGGATCAAGCCCTAGCTACTCACACTAAAGGAGGAAGAAAGAAGTCTTACTTCCATAAAGAAACTCATAAAGAGTATCACCCCCAAAAAAAATCTCAACCAAAGAGATTCCATAAGCAAGGACAACGAAAGGAAAGAGATTACTCATCTATCCAATGCTACCACTGTGACAAGATGGGGCATATTGCAAGACATTTTCCAACCAGACGAGAAGAATACAAGAGGAAAAATAAGAGGCACCATTCCCATGCAGTTGAATATGAAGAGCCACCCGCAACGATGTTAAGAGAACAAATTAAAGACTATGTCTTAATCTCGGCCCTCTCAGGATCGGTAACACCTGGTGAGGACACTTGGCTCATTGATAGTGGTGCCTCCAAGTACATGACAGGTCAAAGAGATATTCTCTCTTGAATTTCAGAAAAGAAGTTTTCTCGAAGAGTTACACTTGGAGATGATTATCAATACCCTATCAAGGGAGTGGGAGAATCAAACTACAAGCTCAACTCAGGAAAGTCAATGAAGATGAAGGATGTACTCTATGTACCAGGTTTGACAAAGAACCTACTCTCCATATCAACTTTAGAAAAGAAAGGCTTCAGAGTTGCCTTTATAGATGGAGAATTTCTTATGTGGGCTAAAGGAGAAACCATAAAATAAGCAATCATCATTGGAAAAGAAGAAGGTGGCTTGTATAAGATAAACTAGGGTCACTCAGAAGCTTCCATGACCCATGCCATTGAGAATCCATGCGAACTTTGGCATAGAAGATTAGCCCACATCAACTACAAGGCATCAACTACAAGGCATTACCGTACGTGTGAAAATCAGTCACAGGTCTACCAGAAATCAAGGTTGACCATGAAGGCGTGTGCAATATATGTGCACAAGGGAAGAACATCAAGAACCCTTTTCCAAAGAGGGACAAAAAAGCAGAAGGAGTCTTAGAACTCATTCATTTAGATGTGTGTGGCCCAATGCCATCATCCTCCATCAATGGGTATGTATACTATGTATCTTTTATTGATGATTATTCTCGTAAGACATGTGTGTACTTTTTGAAATCAAAAGATGAAGTGTTCAGTAAATTAAAGGAATTCAAAGCCTTGATAGAGAATCTTTCTGAAAGAAATATCAAGATACTCAGGTCAGATAATGGAGGAGAATACACCTCAAAAGAGTTTGTGAACTTCTGAAAAGATGTTGGGATCAAAAGGGAACTCACCACTCCCTATAATCCTCAAAAAAATGGTGTAGCAGAAAGAAAGAACATAATGATAATGGAAGCAGTGAAGACCATGATCCATGATCAAGATCTTCCAATGTGCTTATGGGCAAAAGCAACAATGACAACAGTATATGTACAAAACTGATTGTCCCATAGTGCACTTGGGTTCAAGATCTAGGAGGAGATGTTCACCGGAAAGAAGCTAGAGGTAAGCCATCTCAAAATATTTCGTTGCCTAGTATTTATACATATTCTGAAAAGAGAAGAGAAACAAGCTGGAACCCTCAGGAAATAAGGGAATATTTGTGGGATACTGTGAGGTCTCCAAGGCCTTTAGAATTTACATACCAGGTCACCATCACATTGAGATCAGCAAGGATGTGGCCTTTGATGAAGATGCAACGCTCAAGAAATCAAGAAGATGCCAGATTGAAAAAGTATATGAAGAGGAACCTGTAGCTCCCAGAGTTGCAGAATCAATGAGGGAGGTTCCAAGAGTTGCAGAACTAGTGAGGGAAGTCTTAACTTCCCCTGATGAGGAAATTCTAGAATATCATGACATAGTATAATTTCAAGAACATCCTTAGATGAAGATCCCCCATAAGAGAAAGTCTGCTTGGGATAGGGATCTTATTCAAGATGGAGATAAGTATGGTGTTCCCGAAGGAACCATGAGACAGGTGAAGAGACCTAAGCCATTCTCCAGTTATATGGCTTTGATGTGTGATCACCTAGAGAAGGAGCCTACCTGCTTTGAAGAATCCATTCAGAAGAAAGAATGGGTAGATGCCATGACAAAAGAATACCAATTCGTAATAAAGAACCATGTATGGGAAATAGTTCTCAGACCGAAGAGCAAGGATGTGGTATCTTCCAAATGGATCTTCAAAATAAACCATGTTGATGATGGAAGTATTGAGAAGTATAAAGAAAGGTTTTTTGGTCGTGGATTTTCTCAAAAGGAAGGCATTGACTCTGAAGAGAGATTTGCTCCTCTATCCAAATACACTTCGATCAAAACCATCATAGACCTTGTAGCTAAGATGAAGTGGAAGTTACACCAGATGGATGTAAAGACAGCTTTCCTAAATGGTATCATCGAAGAGGAAGTGTATATAGAACAACCTCAAGGATTTGAAGTTGAAGACAGGAAGACTCATGTCTTCAAGTTGAAGAAGGCTCTGTATGGGTTGAAGCAATATTCTAGAGCTTGGTATGGCAGGATAGATAGTTTTCTGACGAGCTTGGGCTTTACCAAGAGTAAAGAAGATTCTAACCTCTACTTCAAGGTTATGAATGATGAGTCGGTGATATTGTTGTTGTATGTGGATGACTTATTCTTAACTGAAGAAGAAAATCTCATCACCGAATGTAAGAAGAAGCTCACTTCAGAATTTGAGATGAAAGACCTTGGCCTAATGAATTATTTCTTAGGTCTTGAGGTATGGCAGATCCTAGAGAGAATCTTCCTTAACCAAGGGAAGTATGCAGTCAAAATCCTAAAGAGATTCAACATGTTGGAGTGCAAGTCCATGAATACACCCATGGAAACGAAGTTGAAGCTATTCGTCGACACTTCGTCAGAATTGATTGATGCCACGTTGTATAGACAGATCATTGGATTTCTGACATACCTGATGAACACCAGACCATATATTTGTTTTCCCGTGAACACGTTGAGCCAGCTTCCGGTAGAACCCAGACATGTTCACCTAGTTTCTGCAAAACATGTGATGAGGTACCTTAAGGGTACATTAGATTGTGGTCTCAGCTATGATGGAGATCATGATTTCACACTAAGTGGGTACACTAATTCAGATTGGTTTGGAAGTGTCTCTGACAGGAAGATCACTTCAGGATGTTGTTTCATTTTGGGATTAGCCATGATCTCATGGAAGAGTAGGAAGCAATCAAGTGTTGCTCTCAGTACAACTAAAGTAGAGTACATTGCCGCATGTTCTGCCAGCTGTGAAGCTATATGGCTTCAAAATTTGTTGATAGGTCTATTCGACCTAGAGATGGAAGAAACCACGATCCTATGTGACAATCAAAGCTGCATAAAGATGACAAAGAATCTTGTATTTCATGATAAGTCGAAACACATAGAGATCTGATACCATTACATCTATGGAATGGTGCAGAGAGGAGCCATAAAGATCCAATACGTCAGCACGGATGAATAGGTTGTCGATGTGTTGACCAAGCCTCTATCTCGTGTAAAGTTTGAGCACTTTCGAGATAATCTCAGTATAGTCTGAAAGGACCTCCCTCGATAGGGGGAGTAGTGTTGTGCTGCCAGCTTAATTGTTGTGTTGATATTTCAGCTTAATTGTTGATTCCAGCTTAACTTTTGTGTTGAGATGCCAGCAAAGTGTTGTGCTGCCAGCTTAATTGTTGTGTTGAGATTTCAGCGTAATTGTTGATTCCAACTTAATTGGTGTGTTGAGATTTCAGCTTAATTGTTGATTCCATCTTAATTGATGTGTTGTGATTCCATCTTAATTGTTGTGTTTTGATTCCATCTTAATTGATGTGTTGTGATTCCAGCTTAATTGTTGTGTTGTGATTCCATCTTAATTGATGTGTAGTGTGCCAGCCTTGTGTTGTGATGATGTGCCAGCCTCGTGCTATGATGATGTGACCAGCCTCGTGTTGTGATGATGATGTATTAGTTTTATACTAATCCATATTGATGCAGATGATGATTTCATTCCATTGAGAATGACGATGTTGCCGATGAGAAAAAATTCTGATGATTTATAGATATGCCAGTCAGTGTTCCAAGATGTTGTTGATGATGTTGTTCTCTCACCCACCTGATGTTGTTGGTGATGTTGTCCTCTCTCTCACCTGATGTTGTTGAAGAATACCTGTCTTTTTAAGGGGGAGTGTTGAAATAATGTAACTGCAAAGAGTATTCTAATTATTATTGATGTATTATTCATTATAGTAATCCCCTATTGCGGATTGATCATGTCAGATATTGTAAATGAACGAATCCCCTTTTGCGGATTGGTCAAACCCTAATTGTAATAGGCAGAATAAGAAGTCGGCCCCCAAATTAATTAAAGGTGGTTATAACCACCCAGATTGAGAAGTCGGCCTTGCCAGTGAAAAGACACCTCCACACGTGCCAAAGTTGTATAAATAAGGAGGCTAGCACCTTATTTAGACACATGCTCACTTGTTCATCAAGAGACAAGTTCAGAGCTGCAGTTGGAGAAGAGAGAGAGAGAGAGGCACATTCTCGGGAGAGGACTTTCTTTATTTGTTTGAGTTATATCTTGGCATTGTATTGGCTATCTATAATAAGGAAGTTTTGTTGGGTTTTCTCCCCCATAAGGGTTTCCCAGGATAAATGGTGTGTCTCTTTTGATTGTGTATTTCTCAGTGATCTTGTCTATGCTATTGTTATCTAGTAAAATACAAAGAACTCTAATAATAGCTTAAACCTTAACATTTATATATCTTGACTAGTTTAGGATCTTATTTAGTCTTATATTACAGTCTTCAACCTCTTCGGGATGAGGTCATAAGGTATATTTTAAGGGTATATCATCTTGGTCGAACAGTCTCTCTAAGGGTATCAGACCTCTGGGGATTTGATTGTTCTTAAGCACAAGCATTCAGTGATTTGTGATCTTATCTTGGAACTTTTCAGGATCTTCACCTTCCTACATGATCCATATAGGATCGTTCTGATTTTCTTGATCTATATGAGTCTCAGAGAACTCGTCGACCATTTCTAGGAACTGTTTAATCTGCTCGTCATCTTCAAAGACTTGCCAGTGTTGCACATTATTTGGGATCGAAGGTCTTTGTTTCATTTATATATGATACTTTAGTTTTAGGACAGTAGCCGGTACAAACGTTGCATCTTCTTTGGCTAAAGAGTTTGCCTGCTGATTTTTCATTATGGGAATGTAGTGAATGTTAAATGACGAGAAGAAATTCTCTATCAAATCCCAGGTGCAATTTCTGTATGACCTTAGCCCTGGATGTTTATCTTGATATTGTTGTTTTATTTGTTTCACAATAAGCTTTGCATTACCATAAACTATTAGATGTTCAATTTTTAGCTTCTTGGCAGCTTCTAATCCGAAGATTAGAGCTTCATACTAACAAACATTATTTGTGTAATCAATTTCCCACTGTAATCTGTATGAAAAGGGGATGACGTACTCATCTCCAGGTGAAACAAATAACACTCCAGCCCCTTCCCCTTCCCCTTCAAAGGACGCGGTTCCATCAAAAAACATTTTCCATACTCCTTCTCTACTATTTACACTTTTCTTTGTTTTTTCTATTTTTTTATTTTCTTCTTCTATACATTCTTTAAAATCATCATCTATTGATAAAATACAGTTTCCTAAATCCTGATAGACAACATTGACTTGGTAATTGTTTGGTTTTTGGGGGTCACTTACAGTATATGCCAGTCTAGTCTCTCTGTATAGTCGAGTAAATTGTCCACCAAAAATCGGGATCGTAGCGTAATTCATGTCCAGTTGAAGTGATCCTCCTAATTTTGCACCCCAAGACCTGGACAGAAGCATGTCGTACTTGGAAGGGACGTCAACAACGACTACATCCATGAGGATACTTTTTACAGGGATCTCTGCAAGATTTACTACCACAGCCTTGATCATGCCAAGACACTTAACTTTTCTGGAATCAAACGAGTATAAGTCTTGATAAGGTCTAGTGATTTCAAGGCCCAATTTTTCCATAACAATTTTAGGCATTAAGTTATGAGAGGCACTAGAATCTAGCATGCAGTTGTGAAGTAAGTGGTCATGCACAGTTAATGTAATATAAAATGGAGCAACCGAATCCTTAGCATTTTCGATGTGTGGACCAAACATAATCGTAGGTATTTCATCTTGTAGATTGATCACATCTGCGTGACATTCAACATCAGAAAAATTTATCATTTTAGCAATTTGTCTTTTATAAATTGGATTCTTGACAAGCTCAACCAGGGGCATGGGGATTTTAATTTTATTTAGTTCATTTTCTAAACTAAAACCTCCATTTTTTTTTTCAATTTCTCTGGTTGTAGCTTGTGCTTCAAAATTCATTGTTTTCTTAGTTTGTGTTGCTCTTGTTTCAACTATTTTTGTTCTGGTAGCTTATGTTTCAACTAGCGGTTTAGTCACAACTGCCTTGTTCGCTTTATTTCTCCATAAAATATTTTTCAGTGGAACACTTGTAGGATTTGTTTCTCTGGTCCTTAAATCATACTTCTGTTTAAGCTCGGCCATTATGGAGTAGGTGGTTCCTTGATATGCAGACTCTCCCAGATTATTTATACTTTCCTCATTACTAAACAGGGGTTCTAGGTCTAGAGATCTTTCATAATCCTATCTAGTCAAATGAGGTTCTTGGTCGTCATCACTAAGGTTTTTTATATCCTCTTCTAACCCCTCATAGTTTTGCATATCATCCCTTTGCATAAAATTTTCTGTTTTAAATGGAGCTTGGATTTTTTTATCTTCATTTTTCACTTGTCTTTGTTGTGTCTGGGGGTTAGGATTTCTCCTGAACTGATTTCTAGAGAATGGATCAGGTCTATCTTGGTCTAGTTCCATTCTAGATATTTTGTTTGACAAATCTTTGATTATCTTAGCCATTTCATCCATTTTTTCTTCCACAGACTTCCCAGATCCGGAGGGTCATGCTTGTTCCCTGGAGCGTTTAGGTTCTTTGGTTCATGTCTCAACCTTGGTTTTTAATCTACTAGATTCCATCATATTTGATTAAATCTCTATGGAATCGTCTTGCATTCCTGCCCGAGTGGAAGATCTTCTTTCTCTTAAAAGTAGGGCAAATTCGGGTTCAAAAGGCCCTGGGAAAGTTACCTTTGTCACAGGTTGAGAGGGTTTAACTTCGAATGGGATATTACGGTAGAGTTTGTTAAACCTATGAGTAAATTCGAAAACCGACTAAGAATTCTTTTTTCTTAGAGCCTCGAATTCTGTCAAATAATATAGATGGACTTTCTTTTCTCCCCACTGTCTTAAAAACGCGTTTTCTAGATCATCATATGACCGTAGCGATCCTACCGGGAGTCCTCGAAACCAAGTTCTTACTTGTCCTTCGAATTTTTTCAATAAAATCCTTGAGTAAACGTCTTCATGCTCAATGCCAACGATATCAGCAAACTGATCTAAAAAGGATATGTGCTCTGTGGTGGTTAAATCTCCTTCTCCCATAAATTTTGGTAAGTTATTCATATAATTTTCAGGTAAATCATGCAGGATGACAGGAAGGACCAAGGGAGCATATTTGGTCGCTACCTTGGAAATAATTCTAGGAGGCAGGGGTTTTCCTTGACCTTGTACACCTAATCCTCCGCCTCCAGAACAACCTCTTTCCGCAGCAGCCATTTGAGGTCTAGGGGACGAACTTCAGGAAAAAAGAGGATTTTCAAAAACTTCGAGGGATCGAAGTGGTGACCTTTCAGCTTCTTCAGGATGTGACAAAGGAATTTTTGGAAAAATATCGTTAGGAGATGAAAAATCTAGAAGAGCGGGAAAAGGAAAGAATGGACTGGTTTCCTCTAACTTACAAGATATATAAATAGGAGAGCCGACAGGAGATGAATCCGGGTATAAAATGTGTTCTTCAGGGTTTCGTAGAACCAAAACCTTTACCTCAGGTAAGGATGAGGTTGACAGAGTATTAATGACAACGGGTAAAGAGGAGGATATTTTGTTCTGACCGTTAGGAGTATCAGATGAGTCAATCTCAATCTTTACTTTGGGTACAATTACCTTTGGGTTCTCACACCTAACCTCGGGCTTGCTAGTTGAGACTTCCACAGAGGGTGCTTGTTTAAAATTTTCTTCAAGGGTTAGTTCTTCAACCGGAAACTTAGTATTGACTTGTGCAACTTTGGGTTGGTATATTTTACCTATCGATGCGGTAGTCGATTTGAGATATCCCTTTGGTTTCAACAACCTTTCGGGATCTGATACAAGTGTGGTTTGCTTATCGTCTGGGTTCTTTTTGGTATTCTTTCGACCAAATGCCAGTTTATATGTGGTGGAGTCACCAAGTGAAAGATAAAAATAGCCTTATTTATGTATTCAATCATTATTCACTATCAAAGATAGAATCTTACCTTGTTGTTTTCCGAGGGAAAAATAAATTCGTTTCTCCGTCCCCGGCAACAGTGCCAAAAAATGTTGTTACTAAGATTAAACTTAAGGCTCAAAGAGTAATGTCAAGCATCAAGAAAGTTTAAAGAGAGTGTTTTTTCTACCTTAGTTATATGAGAAAAAATCCTTAAATGAAATTAACAGTATGATAGCACAGAGGCCATATTTCGTCTCTGAGTCAAGATTGTAATATCGAATGATGTGAGAGAAAACTACAAATCTGTAAAACAAAGCAAGGCATCAAATGTTGAAGAGTCTCACCTTGTTGCAGTGGAAGAAAATAGATAGTGTAACATTGAATAAAGTATAAGATACAGTAATCCACAGAGTTCACAGGTCTTGATTTACTCACAGTAAATGTAGAGGAAAAATTGCTTGCTTAACAAATTACTGATGTAACGTGATTACAATAGTTATTGTACTAAATTGAAATCAAACATTTATCAAGGAATCACATAAAGAAATGTTGAGATATGGAAAACAGAAGAGACAAATAACCCAAACTAACAAAATTTAGAATCTTTGTATGCACTTGTATTAATACTCAATAAGGAGAGTTTTCTCTATTACATTCGGCAAGAAGCAACCTTTGATAGATCTTCAATCTATGTATTTATGAAAAACTGTCACAACTCAAAATGGTTGGACTTCTCCTAATTTAAATAACAAATATTTGAAATAAGAAAATAGAACATAGAGAATTATGAGCTTCGATGGCAATCTCTTCGTCTGCTGGCCGAAACACTTATGTCATCTAATCTTCTTGATACTTTAGCACAACATCCTGGTCATCATAGCTTTGTTTCCATCTGTCCCTCAAATATGTGAATAGCATGTGCATGTTCCCTTATTTGTTACTGGATGTACTTCTTTTCCCATATTCAACACATTTGATGCATTTACTCAATAATTGCACCACTAACCTTGAAGGCTTAGTTGCTTCTTTCACCTTGAAATTGTATAACTTCCTCTCCACCTGAGGAAACCTTTCTTGTATCATTTTCTCTCCTTGGGATGTGACCTGTAACTGTAAGCTAGGGTTTACTATCCATTTATTTATTAAAGGAGATCAATCTGGTTCATTTTATGGATGGTCGTCAGAGCTTCTTCTTTTCTTGTTCTAGAATTATACTGGTTCTTTGTTATATCAATTTGACCCAGGGCTTCGGAAATATAATTTCCTTCAAAATAAATTTGTCCTTTGTCTAGTTATTTCAACACTTCTATACAAGCTTCATTTACCTCTCTGGCAAGTCTCCTTCTTTCTGATAGATTTGTTTCCCGGGCCTTTAAAGCCATATCACCTCTTATTTGTTCTGAAAGAGAAAGTTGATGAACATCTAAGACGTCATCCTTTGATACCAATAAGACGGCCTCTTGAAACTTAACTCGAGCTGAGCGAGCTTCTCTTTCTTTAATGTAGATATCTTTTAGATCAAGGTCTATTTCTTGGTATTATTTCTGGATGGCATCAACCTTCATGAAGAGATCTTGTTGGCTATTTATAAGCTCATGATCCAGAATTTCAAACACCTGTGTCCAAGATTTAACCGAGTTTATAGCTCGCGGTGTAGTATCTGACAGAACGTTCGCATTCATATTTGCACCTTCACTGGCTGCTTTAATCATCTTCTGTGGTGCCATAATATCGATAAAATCAGAATGGGGTTACCTATTGCAGGGGAATATGTGAGCTTCTCAGTTTGATAAAACTTACTATTCAGCGAAAGATGAAAATGAAATTCAAAATCGAGCATTTTTATTCACATCGGGTGCATTGATTCGAGTATACCCTTACTGACAACAAATTTATTAATCTTAATGGGAAAGTATACCTGGCGATCCACTATCTATGTTAAAATAATTACCATTGATTTGTGATAAATTCCATTAATATCGGCGATTCGCGTTCGAGAGTTTTGGATGAAACAGATTTCAAATTTCCCTAATCGTGAATCTGTGAAAGGTTAATTACAAGATAATCCCTTTTAAAATATTAATTAATCACATTTAACTTCAAGTGCTTCAAGTATTCGAACATCAGGGTTTTTCAATGTAGCCTAAAAAGAAATCCCCGAAACTGGGAAATTATTAATTATACGATAATCGCTTTTAAGTTTTAATTAATCACATTTAAGTTCAAGTGTTTCACAAATTCAGACTTCGGATATTTTAAGATGTGATGAAAGGTAAATGTCTGAACTCCGAAGTGTCAAGTTGTTAACTATCTTTTGACCAAGATTAACTTAATTGATTAAGATTTAATATTTCAGCATTTTAATGCTTCGTGGATTTGTGAGTTATCTCTTTGTTATATTTCCAAAAGGCCATCCCTCATAGTGTTGTGTCGAACATGATGTCATTCTAGATGACGTGTCGATAGCGGGTGGGTGCCATGTGTTACTTAGAATCATACAAATCTTCAGATGAAAATGTTGGAAATGGATGTCACGTGTCAACCCAAGGAAAACTCAAAAGATACATGTATACTATGAATCCTTTCCTTTAAAGGTTTATGCAAAAGTGATAATGGACAATTTCGGGGTTCAGGACTTTAATCATGGAGACCTATCGAAACGCCTGAAGCGCGAAGCTCCGAAGCGACCTTTAGTGATTTGTCTCTTTAACAATCAGGCGACTCCAAAACTCTAGGAAAAAGGGGATCGTTCGATCAACGGGGGACTTCATCAACGACGACTATCATGCGCACCTTGTGAACAGAAATAAATTTGATTTAAACTTCGAAAGTTGGTTTCTGAGTTGCCACTTTGGGAAAGATGAATTTGAGAAAGTAAAGCTCAAATTTTAGGATTATATATGTTCCAACAAGAGGTATGATGCAAAGGGATTTTACTTTGCTCATGTTTTTCATTGTGGGAATCATGAGTGGTTTCTTTTGAAGAGCCCATTAGAGGCTCAAAGCTTATTTACAGAAGAAATAACTAAGCACATTCCTTGTGGACCATCCAACAAGGAAGTATATGCATCTATGGATTGGGTGGACCGCTATATGACATATATGGACACACTTTAGGATACAGGTTCAGTTGACATTAGAGGAGTGTTGGATACATTATCGCATACAACATACTAAGGGGTACTAGGGGATACAGTGGTATACAATAATATACAAGGGTATACACATGCACATGGTGGTGTACAATGTAGTTTCAAAGCGTTTCCTACAGGGAGACCTCATGACAGAGACCTTGAGCATAACATTGAGTTTGGTTTTCCCATCATCGATGAGGAGATGGGTGAGCTTCAGATAGTAGTATATCCCTCAATGATTTATCTTCATCTATGATATTGTCAAATGAGGGACAGGGAGCATGATACTCAAAAGTCTACTTCCTGACTGCATTATGAGTTCTTGGCCATGGTCTTGGGGTTGAACAATGCACGAGTCACTTTTCAGTCTTACAAGCAGTATAAAATCCATATATTGTTGTTATTTTACACCTTCATTATATACAATAGGATATGGGACTTTCACTTGATTGAGTTGGATGAGACAGGTGGCATTGTGGTCATGTTAGAGGTATTTCATTTGGACCATGTGATCTATGTGCAGATTGCATAGGAGGAGATCTAGACTCTATTGATCAGTTCACAGAGACTTCAGCAAGCATTGGGAGTGATGGAATTCCAATTTAGTGGTGGTATCCTAACATTCATTGGAGTGATAGCTTACTTCATATGATGAGGTTGATCGACAAGGTCGTGTAGTTGATTGGCCTGTGTCATTGTGGGGAAGTTGTAATAGTTGTTGAGCCTTGTTCTATATGGTGAGGTAGATTTCCCCTCATGATACCTAGTATCGAGTCTATCTTCGGATGGGTAGGCTTTGACGTCACCGAGATACCTTGGCAAGACAGGATCCAGGATAGTGATTTCAATCCTCTCATGGATTTCAGCTTGGGTGTTAAGGAAAGGAGAGCGCAGCCTGAGCATGGTGGTTAGACAATTATGATCGTAGGGGTGCATCATCAGTATGGTGGTTCCTCTTAGATATTACTTTGGACCTTGGTGAATTTTCCAATTATAGGTTGATTCGAGAGGTTCGCATGGAGGGACTTTGAGAACAATGTGTCGAGAAATTTTTCAAATGATGTCGGGATGATTGTAGTAGGTTGTGGGTGCTAGAGTATTAGGGATTTCCCCTTTGATACTTGGAGATTAGGTTCCATTGATGCCCTATTGTTTTGTGACCACATAGACTTCCCCAGAATGTTTTAATTTAGAGTTGGTTTGCTTGACTTCACTAGGATAGATTGGAAGAATATGATCCTCAATAGTTTGAGGCATTAAAGCTTGTGGTTATAGGAGCGGAGGATGTATTCTAGGGAAGAGGATCAGATATTTATGATCAGAGTGGAGCAACGTCATCATGATGGGTCATTGTTGGTGATAGCATGGGACCCTAGGATTTTATGGGTAGACGGTTTGGCAGCATGTACAGATGGGAGAGTCAGTTGTTACTTTCAAGAGGCCCCTTGTGTTAGTACATTGTAGGGCAGTATTTTTGGGCGGTAGGTGCCCCACATATTTCAGATTGGTTTGGGACCCAGGGATCATTATTAGTTTCAGTTTGGTTTAGTTTTTTGTTGGCTGTGATGGCATTGCTTGAGGACAAGAAATATTTTGGAAGGGAGGACTGTAATGTCCCCATTTTTTGATTCCCCTACTTTACAAATGGAGGCGACCTTATGGGTCTATGTCATCCTAGCTAGAGGGGTAAATGAAGTTTAACAGGGAGATCAAGAGAATTGGAGGGGTTATATCAGGCCCAACCTAGTGCATTCACCTTATTTCATCATTAGGATCACTTCTACACAGTTATTTCTTGATTATATGGCATTTCGATGATTCTCGTAAATTAAGGGTATTATTGAGTATAAATTTATTAAATGCACTCAAGGTGTTATTTGAGTCATATTGTTGGAGGGAACACCTTCGTGTAATATCTCATTGGAATCAGGATGAAAATATATAAATGTTGGGATGATGAGGAAGGCACTTCGGACATCAAGGAATGACTTACAAGCCAAGTAATCACTTTTCGACATTAAAAATGGGTTAATTAATTATTAAAGTGATTTTACTAAAGTTAAATTATAAAGTCACTTTACTTTATTAAAAAGGGTAAAAAGGGTCTGAAAAGGGTCAACAAAAGAATAAAAGGGGAATGAGGGGCACCCTTTCTCATTATGCATTTGTTATTTACCTAAAATCAATTTGAGAGAGCTCTTGTGGCTTTGGCTCTTGGGATGAAAAAACCCTAGAGAGTTTTGGATATTGGTTTCGGTGGTGAGACTATCCACCGTAGCTGGTCATAGAGAAGAGATCACTCAGATTTCTTCAGTGTGCTTCATTGTGGCTGAGATTTATCATTTGGTGGCTAAGTTATTCATTTGTAGAGGTCGATTTGGGTCCGAGGAGGTCAAATTCATCTTCTGGTTGTGTTTTGATATTGTGGGCAGTGTTTTTCTTCAGTGTGGGTCAAGTTATTGGTTTTGGGGTTGATTCTTTATAGCTGGGTGGGTTTCCCGGTGTTGGCGGCCATGTCTCTTGTTAAAGGGAGTCAAGTTTACCTATGTGGGTGATTTACTTGACCACTGGACCAACTGAGTGTTGTAGGAACCGATTTCTTGTGTAGGAGACCGAATCTTAGCTTGGTTGGGATGATTTTTGGTATCTTGGGACATATCTCTTCATTTCTAGGAAAGTTCTCTGAGTAGAGGGGTGAAATCTTCATTACTGACAAAGATATCTTCTAGTTGGGCAAGTTTTGTGCCTAAGGGTCGATTCATTGTTGTTTGGGCCAGATAATTGTTGATAGGGAGGTTGATTATAGGTTGTGGTTGTCCACAGGACTGCCTTTTATTATCTAAGGGGTTGTACACATCATTTATGGGTCGATTCAAGTGCATACACGCATGTTATCTTAAACAAAGGGTTGTAATTATCTTCATGTTCTCATTTCCATGCGTAATCACCACAATATTTATAGCAGCAAGCTACAAAGCTTTATACCAGGTTCTTCCTATTTTATTTCTATACTAATTTGCTAATATTTTTTATTGTATTGAGGTTGTTCTAAGCATTTAATGAAATACATATCTCGAGCCATGATATTGGTGTTAATCACAACGAAGATTGGGAATCTTATTTGTTTGTTGTTATAGTAATTATTCTAGTAAAGAAATGTATTATTATTATCATATAACATCAATGCAATAAGTTCTAGGCATATATAGTGTGTATTTCTCTATCTTGTTAGCAAAACAGCTCTACATTACCAGGTTGTTAAATAATAATTACTTGAACTCAAATTGTTTGACAAAGTGTCCCAACCAACAAACTCAGGTAAAATTTCAAAAAAAATAGCAAGGGACATTACACCGCAAGAAACTAAAAAAGAATCTAAGTATTGGTGTAAAATGGATACAGTGGAATCCAATGGTGCATTTTGGAGGTTGAAAAACTTTGCAACAAGAATGAAGTTGACTCATGAACCCACGACAAAACAAAAAAAATTCTAAGTGTAGAAAACAAATATACAAAAGAGTTTTCAAATGACTTAGCGCATTTGAGGGTGTGCAACTAGCTCCAATTGTGGAAAGTAACCCCCCATGGGTTACTAAGAATCCAAAATCTCAACCATTGGGCAATGGATTCAGTAAAACAAAAGAAAACAAAGGTTTCAAAAATATGCACAAGGGAAGAAAACTATATACATGTTGAGACTAAAAATTATTAAGAGAAGAAATTTTTGAGATGTTTCCTATTGACTGGAAACATTTGCACTCTTCCCTTCATGTCTTTCAGCATATAAGAATTATACCCAAGAATTTTTCCAATATTGTATGGACCAATCCAAAATGCTTCAAACTTTGTATGAAGAGACAATTTCTCTTTGGCTTTATTCCGCAATAACACCACATGTCCCTTTTGAAAATATAAGTCAGGGCATTTAATTCCAAATGAATAGGAATTTTGGATTATTTCCCATATATCAATGTATATGGTGACGATCTAGTGCTATCCTTCGGTGTAAGTATGTTGGCCCATAACGCATCAATTAACTTCGTATGTCTATTCCTATGGTTCACAACGATTGTCTTTTTAAGGATCTGGATCATTTTTTTATTTGTGGACTCTGTTAAACCATTTCCTTGAGGTTAATAATTTGATGATTGCCCCATGATGATACCAAATTCCCCACAAAATTTGGTGAACTTTGATCCTATGAAAATTGATCCATTGTCAATTATGAACTTCTCTGGAACTTCGAATCTTGACAAGATGTTTATTTTAGGAAGTTAATGAGCTCTTCAGAACCAACCTTTTTGAGAGCTACAACCTCTTGCCACTTGGTGAAATAATCAGTTGCAGTGAGAATTTATTAATGGCCCTTGTCGGAATTTGCATTGATTGGTCGAATGACATATAGTACCCATTGTGTAAAAGGTTCCTCAATTGTTATAGGTTGCAATGACATTGTTGCTCTTTTCATTTTTCCTGAAAAATTTTTGGCAAGAGATGCATTTTCTAATCATTGAATATGAATCTTTAAAAGTGGTAGGTCAATAGTAGTCAACTCACATAATTATGTGTGCAATAGTCCTAGGTGAAAAATGTCCACCACAAACACCTTCATGATACTCTTCTAGCTCCTTTTGAGCTTTTATTGAGTCAATGCATCTTAACAACATTCCATCAAAATTTATTTGAAACAACACTTATGTGACTAATACGTACTGGTTTGCCTTCATTTTCAATGCCCTTCTTTCCTTTGAAGACATACCAATTGGAAGTTGTCCAAATTCCAGAGAAAAGATAATATCTTTGCTCCACTCTTATGTGGATGATGATGACCCTACTGAAATAGATATATCCCCATTTACTGCATCAATCCTTGTCATTATTTTACACAACCCTTATCCTTTAACTACTTTCAATGGATTGATCTCAATATCATATTCTTTAATTTTTCCCAACCAATTTGCCCATTTTCCTTCTTTGAGCTATTGACTAAGGAGCATATTCACTGGAGAAGTCAGTACATATGCCATGACATGAGATGATAAGACATAAGTTCTTAAATGTGCCACTGCTTTAGCCAAACAAAGAGCATGCTTCTCTATCTATGAATATCTTAATTCATAGTCATGCAAAGTATTACTCCTAAAATTTATTGACAATTCTTCTCCTTTGAGATTCCTTTGTGTCAAAATAGAAGAAATAGTCTCTTCTAAAGAAAATGAATATATTATGAAATCTTGATCAAAATTTGGGTTGAAGAGCACTGGAGCAGTAGTGATTGCAAGTTTGATTCTGTTAAATGCTACTTTAATTTCTTGTGTCCATTCAAACTTCTGGTCTTTTTTCAACAACATATTAATGGGATTTACAATGTTTGCATAATCTAAGACAAATATCCATAGAAAGTTTATCTTTCCAAAGAAATATTGGACTCTTTTTTTAGATGTTGGGGGTATTAAAATCATTGATGGCCTTAATCATCTCTAGATCTATATATATACCATCCTTACTTACTATGTGCCCCAATTTTTTTTCCCTCTGATACAACAAATAGACATTTCTTCGGATTTAGAGATATCCCATACAATCTGCAACACTCAAAAACTTCCCTCAAATTTTTGATATGTTCTTCTCTAAACTTTGAGTGAATGGTAAAATTGTCCTGATAGTCAGCCGTGAACTTTTCAATCAAATCTTTAAAATAATGATCCATTGCTCTTTGGAAAGTTGCTCCAACCTGTTGTAACCCAAAAGACATACAAACATAGGCATAAGTTTCCCAAGGTGTAACAAAAGTAGTTTTGGGTCTGTCTTCTTCAACAACCAACACCTAGTTGTATCCAGAAAAACCATCAAGAATACACATTAAGGTTCAACCAGTAACATGTTGTAACAACATCTCCATAATTGGGAGAGTCATGAGTTCCAATGTTTATCTTTTGTGTCTCCTTCACTTTTCTAACAGACATCTCTTTCTTTAGATGATGAAATTTTGTTTGATCGTCTCTTGTGAAGAGAGATTCAAAACAAATACAACCTTTTGAGATAGATACATGATTTTGATCATTTGGACTTTCAGAGACATCATTTGAATCAACAATAAAATCAACTACATTTTCATCATTTTCAAAAACTTGTAGGTAATCTTGATTGTCAGGTAATGAGGGCCTGAAAATTCTCTTAACACATATTGTATTTTGACTCTGAAAAACATCTGGATTAAAGAGGGATGTGACAACCGCCAGTGAGTCGACCTTCTGATTTTTGTCTCTGGGGATAAAATAGATATTGAATGAATTGAAATAGTTTATAAGTTCAATTTCTCTTTTTTCATAATGCTTCATCCTTTCTTTCTTAATCTTGTATTTCTTTTTAATATGATTTATGAATCACCAATTGCTATCAAATTATCTACTTTCATCAGTAATGCAAGATTCATCCCTTGTATTTGTGCTTCGTATTCTTCTTCATTGTTTGTACAAGGAAACTCCAGTCTGATAGCATGTGGATAAATAATTGACTGAGGACTTTTGAAAACAATCCCTACTCCACTTCCAGATTTGGAGCAGGCGCCATCGAACGAAATATTCCAGAATCCTTGAAAATAATTATCCTCATATTATTTTGGAGGGTTGACCTGTTACGGACTAAAAACAACATAATTTTGATCCTTGCATCAATATAATTATCCATTAATTCATTTTCTTTATTCCTGAAAGATACAAATTTATGGTTTCTCTAATAACTCTAGCCATTGTCCCATCTTTGTTAGGAAGCATCATGCATCTTCCATCGTTCATAATATAACCTCCAATCATTGAAGACCAATATCTTCCTAAAACAACTCTATATTCTAGAGTCAAATCCACCACTATAATGGTAAAGACTATTTTGATGTGTGGCGTTGCAGTTATCCATGCACAAAAATATTTAATCTCACTGGAAGTTGGGACCTTTATTGAATCAATTCCATAAATACTTTCCTCGGTCTCATAATATTTGTTACATCCCATTCTAAATACCTCCAGTATCAACCAAACAATTGTGCAATACAACATCGTGATTTTCTATAGTTATGTAAAACGACGGAACTTTACCCCTTGGCTTGACTGATGAAAAATTGTGATGTTGCCTGGAATAAGTGATAGTTGCTTCTATTATAGTGTTTGGTTCATCAATAATATTTAAAATGCAATGAAATGCAAAGTAATTCTTAACTTGGTCAAATCGTCAATCACATTATAGGTCATTTGTTGTGGATTATTTATATGATTAGCAATTGTTTGTTACTTTGTTGTTTCTATAGCATTTGCTTTTGTATTTTCTTTTTCTTTCTCGACAACATCTCTCATTTTGAATCTACTTATGCTCTTATTTGTACAACATTTTCTTGTGAGATGTCAGGTTCTTCTTGTTTGTTAAAAATATAAAAGGATGATTCACCTTCATCTGCCTGTACTGATTCAAGAATTTCATCTCGAATGATATCTGCCTCTTGATCAAAATTCTCAAAATCTTCTTCTTCAAAAAACTTCTTCCTAAACCACAGCATTAGGGTTTGGCTCTCTAGGTGCTTTGAACCTATGTTCTTTATTTCTATCGTCTCTATCATGTCTCATTCTTTACTCCTGGACATGGTTTCTTCTTTGTTCCTGGACATGAATTCTTGGATTTTGATTTGTAAGAACAAAATTTGCATCTCTTCTCAACCTTGTTAGCTCGTTTTGCATTTTTCAAATGGTTATATTCATTTGAGCTATTTCCATTATTTGCTTCGTTTCTTGAGTTGTGGCTAGATCATTTCTTACATTAGGGATAACCCCTTGGAGGATTCCTCCACCAACTCCTCGATTCTCAACAAGCCTTGAAGTTGATGATCCTTTGAACTTTCCTTAATATGATATCAAGATCTGCATTTGCTTCTAACATAAATTCCTCCATGTCCGTTGTTTTTTGAAAAGTTGCATCTAAATTATTTATTCCTGGGGATCATATGGAATAATTTACATTGGTGGGAATTATGTTCTTATAATAACCAAAAATAATAGGAGCATTTGGTTGTTTCTCTTCTGGAATTTGATTCAACATCTTGAAAAAACTTAAATTAAAGTCATTAATTCTTTCACCCTTTTTCAAATAAATTTGTGTGAGTTGTGAAAGCAATGTACGATATGCAGTTGGGGGTGCATACATAGTCAGCAACATGTTCTCCAAATCATTAAATAATAAAATCGAATGAGAAGGAAGAGATAGGTAACACTCATAGGCTTGTCTTGTTAAAGTATGCAAACATACTCTAACCATGACATCATCATGTTCTATCAGATTAATATCACACGCTGCCAAGAATTGGTCTAGATGTCTCTTTGGATCTATGCTTCCATCTCCTGAGAAAACCGGTAAATCTCCTTGGGGAAGAGTCGGTAATGGATGTTGTTACCCTTGTAAATTAAGTGGAATATCTCTAGGCCTTCTTCTTCTTGGTATTCTTTGTCTCTCTTCCCAATTCTCGGAAACTTCATTTATTTCTTCTCTATCTCCCATTATTAGGTTTCTTCTTGTATATGTTTTGGAAGTTTCACCAACTTCAGGAAAATGAAGTTGTTTACTCTTTCCTCTCGTTATTGGAGCTTTATATGATTCCAACTTTTTTCTTGAAATATTAAAATAGGTGATACTTAAAAGAAACCCCAATCTTGATCACTCAACAAAATATAAAATATTACTGATTGAAAAATAATATATTCACAAAGATAATTCTTGAGAATATGATTCCAACTTTAAAATAGGGGAATTCTCGTTATTGGACCTTTATATGATTCCAACTTTTTCTTTGAATTTCAAGTTCTTCTTCTCCGTCTTCTCGTAATTTCTCATTCTTCCTAATGGACGAGGGCTTCCCACGATATCTTGAGCTCCTCTTGGTTTATTGTTGTTAACATCACTAAATCATATAACTAATGAAAAACACTTGTTTGATTTCCTATTCCAACTTGTAACTGGGGTTGATTAGGTTCAAGTTGAGTCATGAATGTTTCGGTCTGTGGAACCAGCCTTTAATTCTACCCAGTATGGTCGCTAAACATGTTGAAGTTTAGATTGGTTAATATCCAAACAACAACCTCATAAGGATAAAATATCCCCCTATGTTTTTATAGAGGTGGTACTCCTTTGTATGTTNCGGTCTGTGGAACCAGCCTTTAATTCTACCCAGTATGGTCGCTAAACATGTTGAAGTTTAGATTGGTTAATATCCAAACAACAACCTCATAAGGATAAAATATCCCCCTATGTTTTTATAGAGGTGGTACTCCTTTGTATGTTCTGAAAGATATATCTTGATACTTTAAATATTAAAATAGGGGATACTTAAAAGAAACCCCAATCTTGACACTCAACAAAATATAAAATATTACTGATTGAAAAATAATATATTCACAAAGAGAATTCCTAAGAAGAGGACCATGAATATTTCAAAGACTGTGATACAATATAAGAAGAATATTGTATAGAAATAAAACAACCATTATATAAAAATAATATAATTCTCACATCCATCACAGTATCATAAATTTTGACCACATTCATAAGAAGGAAAGACACAAGTCCACAATTGAGAGAACTTAAAAAGAGTATTTCATTCAAAATAAGAGAGAATATGATAGGTGCACTTCAAACATCCCATGCTCAATAACTTAGAGTTTTCAAAATCATTGAAATTGCACCCCAAAGTAGTTCTCTTGGGAGTTCCAAAAAAACAATAGTCTTAATAGTTTGTTTTCCAATAAATAAAATAGCATTCTCCAAATGGATTGGGATGGGGCTCTTATGGCCCATAAAAATAAAGTGGAACAAGGATGAACCTGAAAATAAGAAAGAAGGAAACAATTAGGAACCGGTTATGTTTTTATAAAGAACGACAAGACACAACTAGATGATTCATGAACGAGAAGAGAAAAAGAATAAAGAAATTATGAAAGATGTGATCATTTTACTCACTGTGATGGATTTCTCTCTCTCTCTCTCTCTCTCTCTCTCTCTCTCTCTCTCTCTCTCTCTCTCTCTCTCTACTTGTTGAGGTGCCTTTTGTATTCTCCTTTGTTGGGATTCCTTGACTGGCTAAAACTACATTTTCTTGATTTGGTTCAGTTATTTTGATTAAGGCATTATTTATCCAATTTTCAATATAATCTCTCATAGGCTCAATGGTTATTTCGTGCCTTAATTTTATATCAAACAATGAATTTTCCAAATCTCCGA